>CM062819.1:710508931-710698931 GCA_031772625.1 Pinus tabuliformis | reverse complement strand
GACCGTTGCAAATTATGAGATCCTGAGCACTACAGAGCTTGACAAGCTCTGACCCAAATAAATTTTCCCCGAGGTCTTCAGAGCTCCTTTTGTACCTACTAGCCAGGGTAGGGTCTTCGTCTAACCAAAGAGGATTAGGGTTGGAACGATTGCTTAAAATAATAGCTTGGTTGCTTGAAGTTCGGGCATTGAAGTCACCTATTAAAAGGATATTACCATCATTACTTAGGCTAGAAATATCGTTTTCTAAACTATTGTAAGGGTTAGTTTTATCTAGATTCTTCTTCTTATAGAAGTTAGAATTAATGGGGGGGAAATAACATATTGCTATGTAGGACTTTTTATTATTAATGTCTCTGATCTCTATCCAACTAAATTGGTTGTAAGGGTCGTTTTTATAAAGCCTAACATAGGGGGAGATGTTCTTCTTAATGTAACAAGCTATTCCCCCAATGCCTCTACGGGAGGATCGCTTGTTCCATGTAGACCATAGCGTAAAGCCATCTATGTTAGGGACCTTAGATTCTTCGTGCTCCCAAGTTTCAACAAGCAAAATAATATCAACATCATTTGAAATCCAACTTAGCTTGGGGCCTTTGTTCCATGGGAAGCCCCGATAGTTCCAAGAAAGGATCCGGAGCATGTTTAATTGCTATTGATTACTATCTTTTTGGTTTTTGTCCCGAATAAAGGCTTTTCTATTTCTGATTATTGCCCATTTTCCTTCCTTTCTAGCTTCTTTTACCTTTTGAACCTCCTTTCTTAATTCTGCTTGATCTTCTGGAATGAGATCTTCATTTATGAATATTCCCGTTCCTTTTAGACTTGAGGTTTTACTAAGTATGTTGTGCTTATGATCAGTATAGCTCACCTTTATGCGGATTAATCTTCCTTTATTCTCGGTTAATTTCCCCAACCTTGTTGCTTCTGTGAGACACATTGTTTCAATTTGTAATCTATTATGTAATTCTGTCTGGACTAAGGCTAAAGTATCCTCATCTTCTTCCTCTTTTAAACCGAAGATTATAATATTAATATATATTATATATATATATATATATAATATTAATATATATATATATATATTAATTATATTATATTATATATATATATATAATATTAATATTATATATATTAATTATATTATATTATATATATATATATATATTAATTATATTATATTATATATATATATATATATTATATTATATAATATAATATATATATATATAATATTTATATATATGATGATGATGATGGTGGTTAACGTCCGCTGAGATCAAATAATGGTCTATCGGACCTAAAGAAACAAATTATCTATTTTGATTTAAGATTTTATTCCTATACTCAAAAAGCTTGGAGAGAAGCCTCCCGAGCTCACTATAATTTTGACATTGTAAAAGGCTAGGAAGGTCAGTATTGTAACAAAGATTGTGAAACTGAGATCTAATGTGGTTATACGCGGGGCACTCTAAGAGGAAGTGGTTTTCATCCTCGATGTTCCTATTCTTACATATATGGCAGATCCTTTCCGTCCATGGCGTTTTAGGAACTGCCCAACGACCTGTTTCACTATGGAGCTCATGAGAATTCGTTCTAATCTTTGCTATATTAATTTTCTTCTTTGAGCTAGTTAAAATAGAGAGATACTTTTGATCTTCTAGGGTGGGGTTGATGACCTTCTTATAATAACTTAATTTTCTTTTAGCCGCTAAGTCTTTCTCACACCACATTTTTTCTTTGAACTTAGAAGTAACAATATCTTTAATGTTATTTATGTTTTGCAATGCATCATTTTTGTTGATCTCCCAATAGTTTAACCAGGCCCTTGTGTCTTTATGCCACCCTCGATTGAGCCTTAGGTGGTTTTGGCTAGAATTTAAAGCTAGCTTAGGAAGTCTACGATCGTTTATGTTACTGATTTTGTGCTTGCACAACAGAAACCTAAGCATAGCTAGGCTCTCAATAGGGGAAAGACCTGCTTCTATAAGGAGAATAGGATAGGGTGTATTACTTTTAATTTTCAGGTTATAAGTTATAAAACGCTTCTGGATTTGCTCAATCTCTCTCCATGATTCTCTGGAGATGCTGCAACCCCAAACCTCACAACCATATAAGATAACAGGAGTGACTAAAGTTTCAAAGAGGAACTTCTTTTTATCCCACATTACAAGGTTTGCAATTTTACAATTATTTTCAAGACCATAGTAAGCTTTCCACCCCCATTAATCCTTTTCTCAATGCTATGGTTCCAGTTGAGCTTGTGATGAATATCAATTCCTAGGTACTTGTAAGAATACACTTCCTCTAAGTTATTATTATCATACATAAAATTAGCGTAAGTGTCCTTCTTGGATTTGATAATCATAACTTTTGTTTTGTCAGTGTTAACAGTCATACCCATGGTAGAGCAGAAATCCTTAAGAAGCCTGAGCTGCTTATTAAGATCAGATGGGAACCTTGCCAAAAGAACAATATCGTCAGCATAAAGAAGAAGGATGACGACTATCCCAGCTAAGATCGTGCCATCACATCCTGGTTCCTCTAAATAGCCTTCGAGCTTATCGATGTAAATGCCAAATAGGGTAGGGGAGAGGGGGCAACCTTGTTTAACTCCGATGTTACACTTAATATCTTTTGACCACCCTTCATTGCTCTTTAGCTTGGCAATTACATTCTCGTATAACCTTATAGCGGCAGCTCTCAACTCGAGAGGAACTTTTAGCTCTTCTAATCTATTCCAAAGGTTGGATCTAGGAACCGTATTGAAAGCCTTTCTAAAGTCCACAGAGCAACAAAATAAATTGGATTTATCATTACGACATTCCTCCGCAATGATCCTAAGCATAACAAGGTGGTCTGTTGTTGAGTGATGCCTTCTGAAACCTGCTTGGCCTTTAGCCCGCTTACCTTCACTTTCAAGCCATATGCTTAACTTTTTTTCCAAAATACTACCATATAACTTGGCTAAGAGAGGGTTGATCATAATTGTTCGATAATTAGAGGGGTTATTTGTATCCCCACTTTTAAAAATAGGGATAATGAGGCTCTCAGTCCAAGGTTTAGGGAACCCTTGCTTGACTGCTTGATTGAAAAGCTTGTGGATGTGGGGGATGAGGATAGGACTTCCAATTTTTAAGATTTCCGCTTGGTAACCTTCAATGTCCTTAGCTTTCCCATTAGCGAGGCGATTAACCCCAAACTTAATGTCTTCTAAAGAGAAAACTTCTTTCGTTGTGAGAAGGGTTTCCAAATTATCCATGACATTTGGAGATTCATAAAGCTTTTTAAGATATGAATTCCAATCGCAAAGAGCAATTTTATTATTATCCTTAGTCTTCCTAGTTAGAATCTGCCTCCAAAATTTCTTAGGAGCTACCTTAGAGAGGTGTAAGAGATTCTCCTGTCTTTGACGAATGTACTGCCTCTTTTTCCTTTTAGTTAGGGCTTTGTATATTTTTATCTTGTCCATTTTAAGAGATTCATCAACAGCTTCCTTAATTGCTCTCCTTGCACTTTTACAATCTTTGTCATACCATGGATTGGTTTTGCTATTTCTTTTATTATTTGAAACTTCAATTGAGAACTTGTTAATAGAATATGAGAGGGTTGTAGTAAAATTATGATAGAGGTCTTCTATGTTGTCTATATTAGATAAAGGAAGCAAATTAGTTTTTAATTCATTTAGAAAGAGATCATTTTTATTTCTATCAAATATTAAGTTCTTTTGGCTATAAGTATTATTTTCTATGGGAACTCTATGCATGACAAAATTGAGAGTTATAAGTAAAGGCCTATGATCAGAGTTAGGTTCATGGTCGTTTAAGATGTCAAAATTTATTATTTCGTTGTATAATGGGAGATCGGAAATAACATAGTCTACCACGCTGCTACCAAGCCCATGGATGCAGGTCATCTTGCTAGAATTGGACCACTTCTTTAGACCGTTGCAAATAATATAATATAAAATATTTAGATTATATTATATATAATATATATATATATATATATTAATATTATATATATATTATATAATATAATATAATATATATATATATATATATATATATATATATATATATATATATATTATATAATATAATATATATATAAAATATTTATATATATATATATATATATATAATATAATATTATATATATAAAATATATATAATTATATATATATAATAAAATATATATATATAGAAGCAGGTCTTTCTCCTATTGAGAGCCTAGTTATGCTTAGGTTTCTGTTGTACAAGCACAAAATCAGTAACATAGACGATCATAGGCTTCCTAAGCTAGCTTTAAATTCTAGCCAAAACCACCTAAGTCTCAATCGAGGGTGGCATAAAGACACAAGGGCGTGGTTAAACTATTGGGAGATCAACGAAAATGATGCATTGCAAAACATAAATAACATTAAAGATATTGTTACCTCTAAGTTCAAAGAAAAAATGCTGTGTGAGAAAGATTTAGCGGGTAAAAGAAAATTAAGTTATTATAAGAAGGTCATCAACCCCACCCTAGAGATCAAAAGTATCTCTCTATTTTAACTAGCTCAAAGAAGAAAATTAATATAGCAAAGATTAGAATGAATTCTCATGAGCTCCATAGTGAAACAGGTCGTTGGGCAGTTCCTAAAACGCCATGGATGGAAAGGATCTGCCATATCTGTGAGAATAGGAACATCGAGGATGAAAACCACTTCCTCTTAGAGTGCCCCGCGTATAACCACATTAGATCTCAGTTTCACAATCTTTGTTACAATACTGACCTTCCTAGCCTTTTACAATGTCAAAATTATAGTGAGTTCGGGAGGCTTCTCTCCAAGCTTTTTGAGCATAGGAATAAAATCTTAAATCAAAATAAATAATTTGTTTCTTTAGGTCCGATAAACCATTGTTTGGTCTCAACGGACGTTCATCATCATCATCATCATCATCATCATCATAAAACATAATATAATATTATATATATATGTATATATATAAAATATAATATAATATAATATATATATATTATATTATATATTATATCATATAATATAATATAATATTATATTATATAATATAATATATATTATTATATATAAAATATATATATATCAAGAGTTGGAAGCTCCCATATTGAGAAATCACACATGGAGTAGTCTTGCAGGTGTACATAGAGCCCCCGAGAATGGTCCGTGAGACTTGTGCGGAATTATATATCTATATATATATATATATATATATATATAGATCAAGAGTTGGAGTATATATATATATATATATCAAGAGCTGGAAGCTCCCAGATTGAGAAATCACACCTGGAGTAGTCTTGCAAGTGTACATAGAGCCCCCGAGAATGACCCATAAGACTTGTGGGGAATTAACCCCACACATAGCTATTGGACGGAGTGCCCATGGAATTGTTGTTGTAAACATGAGAGGTACTGCAACAATATTGTGTCATTGGCTTTGTCTTTTAGCATATCTTTTTACTTTCATTTAACTTTTAGTGTATTTATTTTTAATTTTGATATCATTCTATGTTATTTCATGTTGAAAATGGAGCAATAAATTCTCAATTTGCTTTTCCTTGATTAAATTGAGAAAATTCGAATTTCCATATCAACATACAACTTGATGTAGTTACCTTGTGTGACATGGCGCTTGTCACTAAGTTAGCTCAATAAAATTCAAGTTAATGAGTTGGAGTTTAGTTTGCATTTGTTGATTACCAATTTATAGCAATCCAATTCAATTAGTTTCAGTTGTACTTAGTTAAACTAGTTCCAACAATCAATAGAACTAGTGCATCGTTAGTTGAGTAGCGGGACAACAATCCAACTCAGAGATCATCATTTAGTCAACTAATGCATGCAACTAAATTAGCTCATGAATGCAGATAATTCAAGTTCCCCAGCTGTGGTGGAGATTCCAAGGCAGTGTATAATTAATTATATACTAGATTGAGTGTATAGTTTATTGTATTGGTTAGGTGATCAATCCTAGGAATTGCGCAAGCATTTTGGAGGAAATTCCTAAATAATAGGGGCCTATTTCCTCAGGAATTATGCAAGGAAATAGGGGCTCAAGTAGAGGCAAAATTTGGCTAAGTTTGGGTCAAATCTTCTCAGTGGCTAGAGAGATAGGTTATTCACTTGTAGGTTGTGCTCAGATTGAGCTAGCAATTGTAATACATCTCTATTCATTAGATTAATGCAAGCAAACATAAGGGGTTTTAATAGTTGCTTTCCCTTGAAAAAAATTGTGCACATGTGTGTTATTTCTTATTGCATGTTTGTGATTGATATTCTAAATTGTGAATTGAATTCCGCATAGTAGTAGATTAGGATTGTGTCTTGTGATTTAAATTAAAATTTCATGAGCAGTTGAAATTCTACAACATAATTGCTACATGGTATCAGAGAAGGATTCACAATAGAACAAGAATTTCAAACTTGTTCTCAAGAGGACTGAATTTGCAGTTTAGTGTAGCAGGATCTCTTCAGAGTTGGGAAGATGACCTTCAATAGGTTGGAGGTAGCTCTAATTTTAGTGCATGGAAGGATCACACGGAGGCAATGTCGGATGACAACAAATTGCTAGAATATGTCAAGACAGACATTGCAAAACCAGGATCATTTGATGCCCAAAACCTTGCTCAATGGAAGAAAGATGTAGCTAAGGCGAGGAGAATAATATTGGAGAAAGTGTGAGTCCACATTATCTCAAATATCCATGGGAAAGAAACTCCTTACGCAATGTGGCAGACATTGATAGATCTATTTCAGAATAGCACGAACCATAGGAAGCTGACACTCAAGGATAAGCTTTGAAGTATCAATATGCAAAAGAATGACACTATTCTACAGTATCTGAGCAGGTTCATACAATGTCATGATGAACTTGGTCGGGTTGGTGTTAATGTTGCAGACGAGGAATTGGTAAACATAGCCCTTCTCGACATTCCCAAGAGTGGGCATAGCTATCAAGATTCGCTGAATGGGAGGGATAAACTACCGAATTGGGAGCACTTATGGTCTTATTTGGTACAAGAGGAAATAAGGTGGAATACCATAGATGGAACCTCATCCAAATAAGAGGAAGAGGATTGTGCTCTAGTCAGCAAAGGAATGAAGGCCAAGGGAAAGAAGTCCCAAGGTGCGGCTGAATCTAGCCAAGAGGGAAATAAGACAGACTTTTCCAAAATCAAATGCTTCAATTGTCATGGATTCAAGCACTAATGCTACTAAGTTTCCACACAAAAATTCTAGCAAGAAGGAGTCTGCAGTAGCAACAATAGGTGAAGCTTTGGCTTCACAATTTGAGCTAGATTTCACCCTTATCCCATGCATGGCCAACACTTTGATGGGGAGTGTGTGGTACTTGATTTGGGTGCCTCATTCCACATGACTAGGTGTAGAGAGTTTTTAAGTGACTTGGAGGAGAAATATCTCCAGATTGTAACACCCTCCTCCCACATCTACCCAAGTAACCGACCAACCGGGGTAAACATGCGATGAGAGGCCAATATGATATGATTCGAACTCCTAAGTCACGTTAAAGAAGTGGAACTGATAGAAATACACCATAGAAACATTCAACATAAACTTCAGGACCCTCAAGAACCAATCCAACACTTCAAACAACTTGCCCTTGGGTCCCACTAAGATTTTGGACAACTTAAGCCTCACTTGCTCTCATGCTATAGGCATGACAGCGTCAAGAAACCCATATTCACTCTCACATGCTTTCCTGCCAGTGTCCAGGGACTCATTGAGTCAGTGCTATGCCAGCGTCCCAGGGATTGGAGCCACTTTTTCAGGCCCAGAGCCCAGGTCACTGCTCATAATTGAACCATCTCTTCTGAATAGTAAAATAACATGGAAATGAAAGTACTAAAGAAAATAATTGAATGAAACCTGTTGGGTGTGGGAATTACACTTAAGAAAACTCCTCAACACTTAATTTGTCAACCCAGGGGATCTGTAGGCTTAGAGACGAAGCACAGGCAATGCCAGAGATGGTATGAATCTTTCTAATATAAATCCCTACTTTCTTTAAAGGAAAGATTGCAAAATCAAACTAAAAAGAGAAAAAAGTAACTTGAACCATCAAAATAATCTAAGACTGGAACAAGGAAGAATGCATTTGCAAGAGAGAATTAAAAATAAAGGGCAATCACTCTAGATAATTATTGTTTAACTACTAAGTGTGTGTTTTTCTTTAGCAGAGACACTTAGCGGTTTCATCAGATGGGCACTTAAACCTGCTCCTTTAGAGATTTCCTTCTTGCATTAATCTGTCCTATGCTATCGCAGTCTACTTGCACTAGTGCAAGAATCAGAGATTTATGCAGAAGGTATAAATGGTGTCTTTACTAAAGGCTTTGTACTTCCTGCAAGGGCTTGAACTTTTCCAGGTTCGAAGCACTCAAATCCCGTGGCAAGAAACTAGTTCTTGCACCGGATCAGAGCTTCTTGCACTTAACATTTAATTCTTAAAATGAGTGCTCAGTTATTGCAAGTGCTATTATACTGTTAAATCAAATTGCACACATAGAAATGAATGTTTCTGATCTTGACAGAGTGCAGGAATAAAGAAACAATCCATATACATTTATCTTGTCATAAAGCATTTAATGAAAGAAAGAAGATTGCAAAAAGTAGACTAAGAAGGCTTGCTGCATCACACCAACGTGCACTGGTGTAGGTTCATTTCTCCTGCTTGGACCAGCGGGGAAAGCCAATCCAAACAAAATTGCAGAAAAGGAAATAACACACCAACGTGCACTAGCGCAGGTTTATTTCTCCTGCTTGGACCAGGCGGGGAAAACCAATATGAAATCAAGTGCAGGAAAGGAAATTTAGCTACTTCACACAACAGATCCACTTTCACTCAAACAGGAATGCATGTGTTTGAAATTAAATCACACTTGACAATATAAACACAAATTACAGGAAACAGGAAATAGGGTAAACGTGCTTGGTTGGCTGGGCCCTAGCCAACTAGCGCGTTTCCCTTTTAAATAAAAAACGCTGCTTAGTACTTTAATCAATTCATCAGCTCAAATACATAAATGCAATTTATAAAACATGAGGCAGAGCTCCATTTTATTAATCCACTGAGTCAAGTACATGCATTAATACATCGTCCAGCCCAGATTCGGGCGATAACAAAATACAACAACCTATTACCACCTCTCTGGTTGTGTCTCTGTTCTCTAAAAAAACTCCCTTAGTCCTATTTACATTCTACATTTTATAGATCTTTGGCCACTAACTGTCGGAAATTGGATAGATAAAACCGACATCCAAGAGTTTCTGTACTTCTTCCTACACAATATCTCTTAGAGCTGGATTCATTCGCCTTTGGGGTTGTCGGACAGGTCGGGTTCCTTCCTGAATATAAATATGATGTGTACAAGTTTTAGGAGGAATACCCTTCATATCTTCATAGCCCCATGCAAAGGCACTAAGATGGTTTTGCAAAAAATTCACAAGCTGCTCCTACTGAGATGAGTCCAAAAATGAACTAATATGCAAGGGTTTACCAGGGCTAATCTCAACAAGAGTAGTATCAGGCTCAAGAGTACTCAAGGGGGTGGTCAAATGTAGCGGTACAGAAGAATGAGAATCATGATTATCTTGAAAGTCTAGGCTGAAAATTTGGCTCAATAGCTCAAAATTAGGCATAGTGTCTAGATTATTTAGGAAATCTTGAATCTCATCTTCTTGTGAAGACCCAATATTATGATGGATAAGGGAAATGGGCTGAGTCTCCTCATCATTGCTTTGATCCAACCATAAAGTATCTCGAAGGTCTTGAATGGATCTGGCAGGGGGGTATAAGGTAACTTTCTTCCCAGAATCTCCATGCGAAATATACACATCACCAGAACGACATCCAATATATGCATCGATTGTAGCAAGCCATGGTCGACCCAAGATCAAGGGATGTCCTCCTACTGGGTTCTTTGACTGAAGCATATGAAATTAGTAGGATATTCCCAAGAATCTAATGAGATGATCACATTATCCAATACTCCTTCTGGCTTAATTTTAGATCTATCCGCTAATTCAAGCACAGTGGGAGTAGGGTGAAGATGAGATAATCGAAGTTGATCCATGGTTTTCTTAGTCATGACATTAATGGCTACCCCCAGGTCTATAAGAACATTAGAGACAAGGACATTACCAATCTGAACTGAGACAATAGGGTTTCTGGGATCAATATATTTTTCCATAGACACACATCTCGTCATCAACTCTGCTGCCCTACCAACAAATTGAATGGTTTGGGGTTCCAATCTCTTCCTCCTGGGTTTCTTGAGACAAAGTTCCTTAATAATCTTGGTACAAATGGGGATCTCTTTGATGGCTTGAAGCAAAGGTATCTTAATGAAAAGATTCTGAAGCTCTGATGCCAAGCTAGTCTCAGAAATAGGCTCACTTCTTTCCATTACTAGCCTCTCTGGGAAGGGAGGCTGGTTGGAAGAAGATGGCAAGGATTCAGAGGGTAAGGGCTGCTTAGTGACAAATTTCAGAGAATGGTTAAGAGTTTCCTCTTCTCCTTTCTCTTCAACAATCACTCTAGGTTGCTTTTGATTTTTTGATGTTACAGTCCTTCTCGATCTTAATTGAATATCATGAAACCCAACTCGAATAGACTGTTACTCGAATGGTAAATGAGGGTTTGTTACATAGATCATTTGCACTGCTTTATTATTGTTAGGATTGGGCATAGGTTGAGCAGGCAACTGAGGAGGTCGAAAAGGTGGAGGTAAAGGCAACGGTGGAGTAGACTGACTCGGAAGTTGAGGCATTGAATAAGGTGTATGTGTAGATGGATATGACTGCATAGGTGGCTGGTAGGAATATGGAGAATGAGTTGGCCCTCTCCAACCTTGTTTCCATGGTTGAGAAGGTTGCCCATGCTAATATTGATTCCCATACTACCACTGTTGACTAGTGTTAGGATAAGAATATGCATGTGAATTATAACCAAAATAGTGTGGAGAAAATTCAGGAGCCATACTTGCACCTACCTGAGGCCAATTCCTTCTTGCTCCCATAGCATACAAGTATTCAGCTTCAGGCTGTCCCCCTATAAATACAACTTTAAGTCCTGGTATAGAGGGGCCTTTTTCTATGACATGGTCTTCTGCACAAATAGCACACTTATTAGTTTCTTTCAAATTAAGAGGACACTCTTTAGGAGGATGCTTGTCTCTACATTTAGGACAGAAAATACATAATGACTATTGTTCCTTCATGAGTTTTTGCTAAAATTTTAAATAGTCCAACTGTTTGGTAACAGTGTTCATTATATCAATTTTCAGGTTTTCCATTTTATTTTCTAGTCCAATAATCATAGCATCAGTAGATTCGGTTTTTCTATTTCTGTTTCAAGTTCCTCTATCAGATCTATACTGATTTCTTGAAAATTTTATGCATAATTCACAAATTTGTTCAAAAGTTTGCTGAGAAATATCACCTTGTCCTAACAGATTTAAATTATTTCTAGCATTATCAGTAAGTCCTCTTAAGAACAAGGTTTTAATAGTACTGGAATCAAGCTTAAGTTTCAACCTTTGTAAAATATACATAAATCTTTCTAGGTAATCTTCAAGAGTTTCATCATCATCCTGTATGATTGTAAAAATCTCATCTTGCATGTCCCGAGTTTTGCAATATTCTTGATATTTAGAAAAAAACACTCTCTTGATCTGATCCCAAGAGGTTATAGTGTTTCTTCCTAACCCCATAAACCAGCGTAGAGCTGAGTCCTTGAGAGTAACATGAAATAATCTTAACTTCTGAGCGTCAGTTGAATAATCATAACTTCTACACAGAATATCAAACTTGAATAGAAAAGAGTTAGGATCTTCATGAACTTTACCATGGAAATGAGGGAGAGCTGATGGTGGAATATTCTTCATTTGCGCCACAGTATCAGGATCCACATTTGGAAACAAAAAAATGGATTGTTCTCTACTTACCTGGTTTTCACCAATTCCTTCCACATGATCTTCATGGTCCGCCATTGTTTCCCTTTTGCTCCCAACAGGCTGAACCACACTTGAGTTGTTGTCACTAGAATCCAGGTGGACTGTTCCTGCGTGATGGTTTTGAATTGGATTGGACTTCCTGCTCACAGAAGGAGACCCAATATGAAAATTGTTTTCAGAATTCTTTTGGCCCTTAGTGGGCTTTGAACCCTTACCTTTTCTAGGCATTCATTTCAAAAAAGAAAGAAAAACAAACAACTTCTAACAAAAATGCTATCAGAAGTCAATCAACACTAGTAAAATCCCTTCAAAACAATACTGCAAAAATAAAGGAAAGATTACCTCTATTGTATAATTAGAAAATTCTTATCAAATCAAATCGCCTCCCCGGCAATGACGCCAAAATGTTGGGTGCCTGAATTACACTTAAGAAAACTCCTCAAGACTTAATTTGTCAACCCGGGGGATCCGTAAACTTAGAGACGAAGCACAAGCAATGCCAGAGATGGTATGAATCTTTCTAATATAAACCCATACTTTCTTTAAAGGAAAGATTGCAGAATCAAACTAAAAAGAGAAAAAGGCAACTTGAACCATCAAAATAATCTAAGACTGGAACAAGGAAGAATGCATTTGCAAGAAGAATTAAAAATAAAGGGCAATCACTCTAGCTAATTATTGTTTAACTACTGAGTGTGTGTTTTTCTTTAGCAGAGACACTTAGTAGTCTCATCAGATGGGCCCTTAAACCTGCTCCTTTAGAGATTTCCTTCTTGCATTAATCTGTCCTATACTATCGCAGTCTACTTGCACTAGTGTATGAATCAAAGATTTATGCAGAAGGTATAAATGGTGTCTTTACTAAAGGCTTTTTACTTCCTGCAAGGGCTTGAACCTTTCCAGGTTCGAAGCACTCAGATCTCGTGGCAAGAAACTAGTTCTTGCACCGGATCAGAGCTTCTTGCACTTAGCATTTAATTCTTAAAATGCGTGCTTAGTTATTGCAAGTGCTATTATACTGTTAAATCAAATTGCACACATAGAAATGAATGTTTCTGATCTTGACAGAGTGCAGGAATAAAGAAACAATCCATATACATTTATCCTATCATAAAGCATTTAGTGAAAGAAAGAAGATTGCAGAAAGTAGACTAAGAAGGCTTGCTGCATCACACCAACGTGCACTGGTGTAGGATTATTTCTCCTGCTTGGACCAGGCGGGGAAAGCCAATCCAAACAAAATTGCAGAAAAGGAAATAACACACCAACATGCACTGGTGCAGGTTTATTTCTCTTGCTTGGACCAGGCGGGGAAACCAATTTGAAATCAAGTGCAGGAAAGGAAATTTAGCTACTTCACACAACGGATCCGTTTTCACTCAAACAGGAATGCATGTGCTTGAAATTAAATCACACTTGACAATATAAACACAAATTACAGGAAACAGGAAATAGGGTAAACGTGCTGGGTTGGCTGGGCCCTAGCCAACCAACGTGTTTCCCTTTTAAATAAAAATGATGCTCAGTACTTTAATCAATTCATTAGCTCAAATACAGAAATGTGATTTATAAAACATGAGGCGGAGCTCCCTTTTATTAATTCACTGAGGCAAGTACATCGTCCAACCCAGGTTCGGGCGA
Organism: Pinus tabuliformis; assembly: GCA_031772625.1. Lineage (NCBI taxonomy): Eukaryota > Viridiplantae > Streptophyta > Pinopsida > Pinales > Pinaceae > Pinus > Pinus tabuliformis. Next base: position 710,685,290 of record CM062819.1, on the reverse strand, counting down.
TAACAAAATACAACAACCTGTTATCGCCTCTCTGGTTGTGTCTCTGTTCTCTCAAAAAAACTCCCTTAGTCCTATTTACATTCTACATTATATATATCTTTGGCCAAGGGCCAAAATAGATCATTCAACCGATTACATAACCAACCACAAAATTTAGCTTCTCGGCCTTTAAACTTAGACAGTTAACAAAACTGGTCGTAGCCAATCTCCAGCTTTTGTTCTTCACAGTTTTGATCTCGGCTACCTTTGGATCGATCTTTCTGTCGTGGTTGAAGCTGCTCAAAACGAGGCGATGATCAAGGAGGTTTGGATCTACTGCAAGGATTTGCTGTGCTGGCAATGGTGCAAGATCCGATCCTGCACTAGGATCAGCGGTCATGATAAGTACTATAACTACCAAATAAACATTGGAGATATCGATAAGTTACAAAGAGTGATTAAAAGTAAGAAATCATGTAATAAATGATTAATTAATGCTAAGTTAAGTTAAAAATATGAAAAATAAAGTTTATACAAAATATGTCACCGTTCTTGGACTGGTGCAAGATGAGGGTGTATAAAAGAGGTAAAACAACGGTAAATGGTTATGATTTAGGAAGGGTAAAATGGCAAAAAGAGAGCAAATTAGGGGGCTAACAAAACCTTGATTGGACCCCTACTAGCCATGACAAGCATTTCGTCAAAAATGTCACGAATATGCCATGAAGAATTAATGCCTCAACACATTAATTGACATTCCATCCATTAGACCATAAATACAATGTTAATTTATATACAAGTAAAAATATGATGAGAGCCATACATATCTGTTGTCATAAAACATATACATAACCAGAATAATAGGGACATTAATATCAGTGAAATCACAACCATATAAACCACATATAATCCATCATAATGCTCATATAAATACCAGGAGAAATAAACTTTCATTAATGATGCTAAATCCAAACCCAGGATGGGCTTCCACGTTCCACCCGACCGTAGAATGGCTGAGCCAAATCTCTCTTCAGCCATTCACCCCATGCCATATTCCAAGCATGAATGTGGGATCTCATAGAACACATTAATCAAAACTCATCCAGGGCTCCCAGAGGCCATCCACCTTAGCCCATCAAACAATAATTCCACCTCACGATCGTACATCACAAAACCATCATTAGATTGGTCTCCATCCAAGCCTTCCAGGGATTTAGAGCATTTGTTCCAACCCGGCTTCCAAGACTAGTAACTCAACCCACTGCTGCTACCAGGCTCTAGAGCGTTTGTCCAACCAAGGCTCTAGGACTAGTAAGTCAACCCACAATTGTTGTTAGGCTTCCAGAGCATTTGTCCAACTAGGGCTTCTAGGGCTAGTAACTCAACCCACCAATGGCTTCCAGAGCGTTTGTCCAACCAACGATTCTAGGACTAATAAATCAACCCAAGTTGTTACAGAGCTTCTAGAGTGTTTGTCGAACCAAGGCTATAGGACTAGTAACTCAACCCAAGTCGTTACGGGGCTTCCAAAGCATTTTTCCAACCAAGGCTTCCAAGAACTAATAACTCAACCCAAGCTAAGGAAACATGAGAACCAACCAAAACAAAACAAGGAAATAAACCCACAATCTCCATGGCATCCGGGAAATGGCAAGGCTAGGCAATCCACTATTAATCCCATCCATCCTCCATGCAAATGATAGATCATAACCAATAAACCACATGCATATGCCATGCATGCCAAAACTAGTGAAGGAAACATACATGTAACTCGGTACCTGCAAGAAAATCTAATGTAGTTGTTGATCCCGATGCCCTCTTGCACTTTCCTTCTCTTCCTTTGCCTTCTTACTCCAAGAATCCAAGTATGCCACACCCACCAAGAGTTCCCAAGAAAAGTCTAAGTCTCCAAGAGTATGAGATAAAGAGAGAATAATGAGAGAGCTCCAAAATTGAACTAACAAAATGTTACACTGACCAAGCCTTATCGAAGAGCTTGCGAACTGATCCTCAGAAGAATTTGTATTAATGAGGCCTCTATTTTCTTCATTTTCCATTATTTTCCTTCATTTTCCTCCTCACATGCAGCCGATGACCTCTTACCTTCATTTTCTCCTAATTTCCTTTATTTTCATAAATAAATGTGCCAAAAATGCAATTTTTCCTTTCCAAAGCCTTAGCCATTTCCTTTGCCAATTTCCTAACCCATAATAAACTGATTCAACACCCATTAGTATGTTTCCCCCGCCATTTAGCTTGGAATACATGTCCCATCATCCATGGTATTTATATATTTTACATGAGTTTTTAACCAGGGTTGTTACACATATGAATATTGAGTTTGGAGACAGTGAAAGGTACAACGTGGCCAAGATTGGTACAATCACCTTTAAGAGGGATTTAGGATCCCCTCTCAGATCAAGGATGTCATGTTCGTTCTAGACCTAAAGAAAAATCTCATCTTTGTTGCAATTTTGGAAGATCGTGGTTATGACGTGATCTTCAGCAAAGGAAAAACATTCTTGAGACACATAGCCATGGGACAGGTGAAGTAGATCAAGGTTCGAGTCAAGAACTTGTATGCACTTGAGGTAGAAGATGCATGCACAACCTTGAGGAGCAAGGAAAATATTAGAGATATGGTGGTTGAGAGGGAGCATGCTAGAACTCTCAAAATGGAGCCTTAGAAGTAGCCTCAGGAAGTTGTGGAGCAACCACAAATGGAGAGGCAGAGAGGAGGCAGAGTGGAGACATACACTAAAGAGAAGACCTCTAGTAGGGGGAGAGTTCAAGCCAAGTGGGTAGAGGAAGCACATGTAGCTATACCTCTAGGAGTGAGGTGGAGTGATGTAGATCCTTAGTCCAAGAGTTGCAGAAATTTGGGTAGGGTCCATTGAGGCATTCTCCTCATGGATCATTACCTTGCTACGGGGGCCCATAATATTCAATAGAAGGAGGATCAATGTCAGTCAAATACTGAGGAGTGTAGAGGAGTGTCGACAACAAAGTAGGAGGCTCAGTAGCAGAGTCAACAACAACAAAGTTTTCCTGGTAGACAATTGCAAACACAATTGATTCATAGTTTTTTTTTGGATGCATCTTAGTTGCAGATGTTGCAGTAGCAACAAAAATAGCGAGAAGTGTTGCATGTTGTACATTTCACAGGTGAAATATAAGGGTGGTTGATAATCCCTTTCTTGTTGAGAGGGACTGTTGAAAAATGCAACAAGAAATTCTCAATTTGATTTTGCCTTGATTAAATTGAGAAAATTCAAATTTCCACATCAGCAAACAACTTAGATGTAGTTAAATTATGTGACATGGCTCTTGTCACACAGTTAGCTCAATAAAATTCAAGTTAATGAGTTGGAGTTTATTTTTCATGTGTTTATTTCTAATTTATAGCAATCCAATTCAGTTAGTTTCAGTTGTACTTAGTTAAACTAGTTCCAATAGTCAATAGAGCTAGTGCATGGTCAGTTGAGTAGTGGGACAATAGTCTAACTCGAAGATCATCCAGTTAACTGATGCATGCAATTAAATTAGCTCATGCATGTAGAGAATTCAAGTTCCCTAGTTGTGGTGGAGATTCTAAGGCAGTGTACAATTAATTACATACTATATTGAGTGTATAGTTTATTGTATTGGTCAGGTGATCAATCCTAGGAATTGTGCAAGAATTTTAGAGGAAATTCCTAAATAATATGGGCCTATTTCCTTAGGAATTGCACAAGGAAATAGGGGCTCAATCAGAGGAAGGAATTGACCAAGTCTGGGTCAGAGCTTCTCAGTGAGCAAAGAGATAGATTATTCACTTGCAAGTTGTGCTCAGATTGAGCTAGCAATTGTAATACATCTCTATTCATCAGATTGATGCAAGCATGCATAAGGGGTTTTTATAAGTTGCTTTCCCCTGGAAAAAAATGTGTGCATGTGTGTTATTTCTTATTGCATGTTTGTGATTGATGTTCTAAATTGTGAATTGAATTCCACAGAGTAGTAGAGTAGGATTGTGTCTTGTGATTTAGATTAAAATTTCATGAGAAGTTGTAATTCTAGACCATAATTTCTACATTCCACAGGTTGGTTCTACACACACACACATTTTAGAGCTAGAAACGCTCGGCTCGAGAAATCACACCTGGAGTAGTCTCACAAGTGTACATAGAGCCCTCAGGAATAGACCGCGGGACTTGCAGGAAATTAAATCCACATGTAATCATTGGACCAAGCACCCATGGCTGGTTCTACACTCAACATATATTGTGTCAAGTTTAACATTGGTGTTTGCACCTAAAGTAATATCGAATTTAGTATTATTTTAGTAGTCAATGTTAAAGTCAACATTATTGTCGGGTTTAATGCCCAGATAGTGTTAGTTATTTTATTTCTATGGAAAATTACATTAGAATTTAAAATTGGTGCTATTGGCACACTAACTTAACCCCTCATTTGACAAGAAACACCCTCATTCTTGCATTTGATACTATATGATAGCGTTAAGAAGAGAGAAAAGAGATTGAATACTTGTGAATTAATTGATTACTATTTAATTATCAAGGATCCTCTGGTTTGATTTTAGTTTTAATCTCTCTTTAGTCTTGTTCATGTCCTCTTTGCATCAATATGCATCTACATTTGTGTGACACCCTTGGTATGCTTTCCTCCTGATTTTTTTAATGTAATGATCCTTGATATTATAAAAGAGTATATTTTATGTAATGGCTTAAAATGTGGGACTACAGATCCATGATTTTAGAGGTAAGAGGAAAGACAAACCTAGGTGGGGTTAGTTGGCAACTTTAATTAATTTTATGGTGCAAATAATAAGAAAAATAAGAGGAAGAGTCCAACAAGAACATGAAGAGAATCTTGAGGAAATGATAAAAATAAAATGCACATCAATGTGTTGGACCCCTTCTTGGTGAAGGTCACGAGTAAAGTTGGAAAGAGCTATGAGTTGAGGGAATGGGATTCCCTAAAAGAGGAAATTTTGACCATAAGTGCAAGAGGATCAAGAGGAAATGGGAATGAGTGCTTGCGAAGGATTGGCTGAGAAACCACTCAGAGTGTTAGCTATTGAGAAACCAACTACTAGAAGGTAGTGATTGATTTCTCTTAACTTGATAATTACTTGTGAATGTTTGTTGGCTTCTTATTACTTATATTGTCTTCTTCACCAAGTAATTATACAAATGTGCAAAACATGAAGATCACAAAGAGACAAAGAATGCCAAAGATTAGGCTCCAATCTTGGGAAAAACCCCACAAGGGGAAAAATCCAAATAATCCTTCTCTTATAGAATAAAATCAAAGTGAGATAACTAAGACGCAAAGACCAAGACCAATACTGCCACAAAGATCCCAAGTCAACCCTCCTCAAAGTTACCCCCAACCAAGTCAAAGTCAACGAAAGTAAACATTGGTCAAACGCTTTGAAATTTGATTAAATCACAAAATTTCGAATTTGCAGTGAAGGATGACTTTCAGATCTATAATTTTTCGTAGAGATGCCACAAAACCTTCACACATGTGAGAAAGAACAAGCTATACAACTTGAATTTTATCTCTCCTTTGACTTCCTTCTCTCTCATTTGAATTCGACTCTTCTTCTTATTGCTTAGGCACAAAAATCAATAATGTATGTGATGAGTGAGTGAATGTCTCCAAGAGGTTGAGTTGACTCATATATATTACCTATCCAAGAGGGTCGAATAGCTTCCATATAGCGACTTATCTAGGGAGTGTCGACTTGGTCTTGTGTTGACTCTTTGGCTAAAAAAAAAGATTCTTTTTCTTTTTCTTACAAAAGTCCAAATGGGACTTGACTCAAATACATTTCTTTTGACTCAAAATATTTTTTTTTTTACTCTTTTTGAATATATAAGCATGAAGAACATGTTTTGGCGAAAAATAAAATAATAATAATGAATATAATAAATATATCATTGATAAAAAATACATTTTATAACATTGTGAATATTGACACTAGTAACATTTTCAACACTCCCTCTTAACTACGGAGGTATTCATAATGACACAACAAGATACTCTCAAGTTGAAATATTCATATAAGAAAGGATCCAAATTGACAAACATCAATTATGATTTACATCATCACAACCAACATTGTCAAAATAGCAAGGCCTTGACTAATACACTCTATATCTCCACTAGATTAGAGCACAATGATGGAAGGCATAAGTTTGGACACCATCACCTCTCAAGGAGCATACCCCACCTGGGTGTTCCTAAGGTATGACCTCATAGGAATATTTCTTAATCCAAGGAAACGTATGTCCTCCAGACCATCCTTTACCAAGTCCATGTATCCAACTTAGGACGTTAATCCATGTCAATCACAATACATGACTCAAGCTTATCCAACCCACCATTCTCCTTACCAACATTCATGCACTAGGCTTACGACTGTTAGTCCTTGCCATAATATGTGACAGACGGAGAACATGGTGTCCAACCTCACTCCCTTCCAACCATGGATGAGATCCACACTCCCTCTCAACCAAGGAGGAGATAACCACAAGCCTAATCTTGTCTGAAAAATACTTGTCCTTTTACGAAAGGGAACTTCATCTGTTCATCAACTAGTTGTTATTTTGTGGAGATCTGTTGTAGCTTCTCGACTTCTATCTACGTCATACTCTCAAATTGTAATGCACATTGACCTTCCTGGTTCTTTGACAATGTTCAAGCAACTTTGGTCAATATCATAATTGATTCCAACATGATGTCATCAAGTAATTCATTAAACACTTTATGGAGATAAACTTCTACACCACTAATTTTAGAATCCTTCATTACTTATTTCTTTGCATCACAAGTGAGTTTTGCTTCACGCTTTTTCAATAAAACATATTAGTTCCCAACAAATTGTCTCACAACTGCTACAACTTCCACCTTTACAGAATTCTGCTACATACTCTTCCAAAAGACCACACCATATCTTAATTATTAGTATTAGCTCTCCTTATTATCAACACTTTCCAAATCAATCGATGTAACCTTAAATCCCAAGTTGTAATATGCTCCATGTCAATCAAAATTCAATACTATTAGCTTCACATTCTTCCAAGAAATTCCATTAAATTTCAAGTAGAAATGATGATCAGTAGTGTCAAAATTAGCTTTGTTAATGATGTGATCAAAGATTCGAACCAATTTTCCACTCAATCAAAACTCTTCAGTGATCTTTCCATATATATGTAGACTCTCAACCATAATTCTTAGAAGAGTTTTTGATAATTATAAGTATCTTTTGATTTTATACCTAGCCATCTAGAAGTAATATATATGATCAACATATATCATGTTTTCTCTCCAACTCCCTCTGAAGATAATATCTCTAATCCATGATTCCCATTTTTGAATTTGATTTAAGACTGCCTTTCCATGATAGGAGTAGCTTCCTTTATATGAAGTAAGAGAACACATTTTATAGAAACTTCATTTTGAAACTTGCTTCCATGCTGCTTCTCAACTGACTCTCTTCAATGCATCCTTTTGTTCTTGTGGAACAAATTCGACTTCATCCCTTTAACGATTTTATCTAATTTTTTAGATTTGCTTTTGCTTTTGAAATATTTGGTTTTGCTAGTATCACTTGAATTATTCTATGATGTATGAAGTCAACTTATCTTCACTGGTACTTGAAACAAATATCATGTTGGAGAAATTTCTATAATGCTGCACATTGACCTTGTCTTTGCTATTGTTCTGCTTCTTTTACCACCCTGTAGTCCTTGCTTGCCAAAAGTGATGATGAATGCTTCTACTAGATTTCTATGTAGACTATTTTTTCCAATACTATATGCTCCTTCTTAAACTTAATCTACATGACTTTGTAATTTGCGAATCCTAAAAATCTTCCATCCTTCAAATATAATTGTAACTACTACTCTAATTTCCATCTTTTATTATGAAAATAAAAAACAAACTTGCTTGCAAACCTGGTACTTGAGATATTCTTCATTAGTAGAGGTCCTTGTTGTCTTCAACCTTGGGTTTCCTTTTGGCTTCTTCATCTTCTACTATATGTGCTTGATTTATTTCTTTCCTTTTGTTGCTTTTATTATTTTTGGAGTTATTAGGAAATCTCTTTTTATGTGTCCATATTCATGGCAACCAAAACATTGAACCTTGGACATATCCATGTCTCCATGAGGCTTGTTGTTGTTGTTGTATTTGTGATGAGATCCAAATCTTCCAAATTTCCCAAACTTCTTCTTTCATTTTGTATAAAATTATTGAGATTTTTCATTAGTGGGCTTGATATCATCTTTAGCTTTCAACCTTGTTTCTTCTCGAACACATAGAGCTCAAATTTCTTCAAAGCTTGGAGTATCTTTTCTTGCATAGATTCCACTTTCAAAACCATTCCAAGTCCTTGAATTTGATCCCTTATTTTTTATATTTTCACAAATTATGAAGCCGAGTCTTCATATTTTGATATTCTTGTTCCATAAAGTTGATTCCTTATAGATATCTTCTTACCAATAGTATTGACAGAATATAATTTGACCAACTTATCATAAAATTCTTTGAAAATAGACAGATGTGAAACAAAAGAGATGAGATTATATTTGATAAACTCAAAGAGGATTCCTTGAATCCTAATTTCTCCCTTGTTTTACTTGGCTACTTCTTGGGCATTATTCTTTTATGGTACTGGAACATTTCCTTCAACAAATTGCATGACTTCTAGTTTTTTGAGAACTAGATCAATTCTCTTTTTCCAAGCTTTGAAATTAGAAGCTCCATCAAGTTTGTTCTCTTCCTTGCAAATAGATGCCATTTGGTTGGTAGGATTATAAATATAGTAGAGTACTTACATGTCAAATAAGGAGATTCTATTATAAGAGTGTCATCAAGAATGCTAATGAGTGAGCAAGAACTTGATGATATTTCTAAGAGCCTTCAATAATGTCCACAAGAGAGGGATATATGCTATGAGGATGTATTCAATAATATGATCTTCAAACCTTATTTCTTTACTTTGATAGAAGGAGGGATAACTTTTGCAATAAAGTCTTCAAATATGCCAACAATTTGTGATCTTTCAAACCGCCTTCCTTTCACCTTAGCTTTGATACCATGTTGAGAAACTAAGTACTAGAAAATAATGATTGATTTTTCTTAACTTGATAATTACTTGTGAATGTTTGTTGGCTTCTTTTTACTTATATTATATTTTTCATCAAGTAATTATACACATGTGCAAAACATAAATATCACAAAGAGACAAAGAACACTGAAGATTAGGCACCAAACCAGGGGAAAACCCCACAAGGGGGAAAACCCAAACAGTCATTCTCTTATAGAATCAAATCAAAATGAGATATTTGAGAATCAAAGACCAAGGCCAATACTGCCACAAATATGCCAAGTCAAACCTCCTCTAATTACCTCCAACCAAGTCAAAGTCAATGAAAGTCAATGTTGGTCAAACCCTTTAAAATCTAGTCAAATCATAGAATTTTCAGACTTGCAGTGAAGGATGAATTTAGACCTGTAATTTTCATAGAAATGACACAAAAACTTCGCACATATGAGCATAAACAAGCTATATAACATGAATTTGATCTCTATTTTGACTTCCTTCTCTCTCCTTTGACTCTGACTCTTCTTCTTCTTGATTAGGACCAAAAATTGATGATGTATGTGATGAGTGAATGAATGTCTCCAAGAGGTGGAGTTGACTCATATATATACCTATCCAGGAGGGTTGAATAGTTGTCACATAGGCCGACTTCGTCTTGTGTTGATTCTTTGACTCAAAACAAAATTTCTTTTTCTTTTTCTTACAAAAGTCCAAATGGGACTTGACTCAAATACATTTCTTTTAACTCAAAATAATTTATTTTTGACTCTTTTTTACTCTATAAGCATGAAGAACATGCTTTGACAAAAAAAGAATATAATAATAATGAATATAATATATCTTACAGGCTACAAGCCGAGATGGGTTGAGGCAGTGAAAAAGCTTAGGAGGGATAGCCCTGTTCTCATATATGTATATATATATATATATATATATATATATATATATATATATATATATTTCGTAGGTTGCAGGCCGAGATGAGCTGAGACTACCAAAAATTAGGAGGGATACCTAGTCGGGCCACTAATAGACTTGCTTATGTTATGGATTTGGAGGCTCGGACAAGAGCTCTATATACATACATATATAAGTTTAAATTTTGTCAATGCGCAGGAGTTGAAAACTTAAGTCCCGAAGGAAATTTGGGTCGTTAGATGTCTTAAGGAGCCTCCGCTATTGGATAAACTGGAGAAGTATTACCCTGAAGGTTTTGAAGGGAAGATATGCTTGGAACTTATGGGATTTATTTCCTAGGAAGATGTGGCTTGTGGGCTCATTTGACTGTTAACCTTTGTAATGACACAAAGACCCCAAAACCTCGTGTAACGTGAACAATGAAATGGGAAAAGGTTGGAGGTCTAGTGGGACCAGACCATGTCACCCTAATGATTAGATTTCATGAGGTCACCCCGTCGCATGGAATCCTTGACATCACCCTGGCGCCCCTACCTAGGCAAATTTCTATAGAACTTATTGTAGTCCCACCGAGATTTTATCCTCGGGAATATGGGGAACTCATGGGCCCTGTGAAATGGAGTAGATGCCAAGCGACACATGCAAGTCAGGTAATAACCAATGGGGGAATTCCTATGTGTATGCAAACCTTTATCATGTGGATGCTCAATGTAACTTCAACACATTCTAGCAATGGTGCAAAGAGAGAAAATTCTCGGATGTGTCTATATATATATCTTGCAGGCTACAAGACGAGATGGGTCGAGGCAGTGAAAAATCTTAGGAGCGATAACCTTGTTCTCATATATAAATATGTAATATATATATTTCGCAGGTCACTGGCCAAGATGAGTCGAGACTACTAAAATTTAGGAGGGATACCTAAGCGGGCCACTAATAGACTCGCTTATGTTATGGATTTGGAGGCGCGACCAAGGGATCTGTATACATACATATATAATTTTCAATTTTATTAGTGTGCGGGAGTTGAAAACTTAAGTCCTAGAGGAAATCTGGGTCATTGGATGTCTTAAGGAGCCTCCGCTATTGGATGAACCCTAGATGTATTACCCTGAAGATTTCGAAGGGAGGCTCTGTTTGAAACTTCTGGGATTTAATTCCTAGGAAGACATAGCTTGTGGGCTCGTTTGACTGTTAACCCTTGTAATGACGTGAAGACCCAAAAACCTCGTGCAACGTGAACAATGCAATGGCAAAAGGTCGGGGGTCTAGTGGGACCATATTGTTGAGAAATCTAGGGCATAACAATTAGGTGATTTCTCTTCTTTTTGATAACTACTTGTGAATGCTTTTTACTTATTTAGATTAGGATCTTCTCTTTACTTAGATTATTATAGCGTTCTTCTTCATCAAACAACTACCAATGCATAAATAATAAAAAGACAAGAGACACAGAATGTAGGCGATCAACCATGGCCAAAACCTCTCCAACTTGAGAGGAAAAACCAAACGAATTCTTCTTGTTATAGAGACTTCAATTGAAAAATACCAAGACCAAGACCCTTGACCTATTTAACCTCTCCAAGTCCAAGTCACAAGGTTTCCTTGATGAGTTTCTTCTTCCTTGAGTCAACGCTATTCAAACTCCTTGCTTCTTCCTCCTTCTTGGCTATCTTTCATAATTTTGGCTTCTTTCAATTCTCGACCTATTTCCAAAACCCTAATTGCAACATGTGGGAAGTGTGACCACCTAGATTTGTGCCCTTATTTTCTTCGCTTAAGATGGAGACTCCTTTTACTTCAACTCGGCTTCCTTCTTGACTTGTCATCTTCCCTAATTCATATTCTCGCAATACTCTGGACCTTTCTTGCAACATATGATACCTCTCTTCTTCGCACGTGTGACAGATAATAACCCTAAAAAAATCCAAAATAACTCGGCTTCTTGTTCTTTCTTCTTCGCTTGGATGGAGGCTCTTCTTCTGTGATTCTAGCACTTCCTTTCTCGCTTTAGATCTTGACAGAAAATTCTTGTTTAAATTAAAGGTTGAGTTGCCTATTTATAGTCGTTTGCCCATGTAAATAAGTCGACTTGAAAGAGACATATGCCGACATGTCATTTGGTGCATTTTTATTTCTCCATCTTAAGGCCGACTTGCTGGAGGTGCTTGAGCTTGGTATTGGAGAGTCTTTTGACTCTTTCAATTACTCACATACATATGTAACATGCCCAAGAAGGGTCTTCCATACATGACATTGACTAAATAGATTTTTATGACCAATACTAATAGTTCACAATGGGAGCAATAACTAAAAATAAAATTCCTTGATCATGAAGTCCATGATTCAAGCATTACAAAAGTAATTTTATTTTTATTCTTTACATCAATTACATAAAATCATAATTACACATGTCATTATGAAGACTGAACCTAGTTACACTTTTCCACACTCCCTATTAACTAGGGAGGTATTCATAATCCATACAAGGTACTTGGGCATTCTCAATCTAAAGAATTCTCATAAGAAGAGTTAGATTGGTAACCCATCTGCATAGCATCATATCAACCCGCATTGTTACATAGAAATTTCTTGACTAACAGCTCTATCTCTCTACAATACCAGAGCACAATTTTGGCGAGACCAATGATGTATAGACACCCTCATAATTGTCTCTCTCGGAACATACCCCACTCGGGTTCTCTTAGAGTACGTTTCTCCAGGACTATTCTTATCTTAGATTCCCAGTCCTCAAAGGATATCGGTCCTCTACGATTACTCTTATCCTGGATGCCCTAACTCATCCTCAAAAAACAATAGATGCTAGATGTTTACCCAATCCTCCATTCTGTCTTCCCAAGTGAAGACAAGAATGACATGTATATCTCTCCCTCTTAATTAGGGAGGATATACCTATTCCAATGAAGGAATGTACTCATTCCTACAGAAGGAATGTACCTAAGCTCCCTCTTGGCTTAGGAATTTTCTTCCAAGTTTCTATCAAGTTAGAAACTTGTTTCCAAGCTCCCTCTTAATTAGGGACCTATGACAACTCTTTAGGTGGAGATAATGGGACAACCAACTGCTTGAAGAAATCCTCCTCACGATGTCATGAACTTATTTTGTTTATTCATCAGTCTTCATGGTTTTGGGACTTCTTCGTAGGGCACATACCATCCATCACTTTCATCCATGAGTCAGTCATGTCATTATTCCTTTCATCAGAAAGTGATTCATTAGTCCATATCTGGTCTTCCTTCATGCCATGATGCCTTTTTCATGCCATGTCTCCTTAAGTATATTTCATCCTACTACATGTACATCATTTGTGGAAAATATCCATAGCTCTTCCCTTGGCAGCTTTGCATAAGCCCATCTAGATATCATTCAAAAATAAGGAATGAACATTAAATCAAAATTACCTTTGTGATGGTCTTTCATTGTGACATCTTCTAGTTCACATCAACATCCTGCATACACATTGACACATCTCCAAAATATGTATACTATCGAGGGTCTCTTTCTTTTTTAGACTTCATCAAAGTCTTCATATCTTTCATTGAGATATCGTAGTCAAATCTCTCAGTCCTTAGATGTTGATTGCCTTTTCCATATTTGCATATTTCATGATATCTTCCTTTCTTTCTTCACACATTTCCTTCTATGAACTCCATTCATAGTTCCTCCAATTTGTCAACCACCTCATAATCCATATGAGGACATACTATGTTGATTTCATCTAGAGAATGTGTGACCCATGCCTTCTTGCATCCTTTCAAAGGAGGAGATCCTTTCTTTTGATCATGCTCTTGAGATCATGTTACCTGTAACCATATGACATGACTCTATAATATTGAATACAAGTATACATACCTCATTTTACTTTAGGTCATATTAGACTTCCTTTCAACAACTTCCTTGATTGAAAGAAATTCAATCCCTTGATCTGCTTCACCTCTTTTGTCATCATATCATCATCCCATGAATTCCACAAGTTGGAATTATTGATGAAAACCTTGCCTCCTTTTGATTGGTGAACCTTCCGATGAAGATTCCAATAGAGGATCTTGAGTATCCTCATCTATCAAATGTTCCATTTTGATTGATATATGATGAGCTTTGTGCTTGATGACCTTTTTCTTCTTTTCCCATAAGTGTTACTTATGCTTCTAATGAGGATACCAAGAGCTATATCCTTCCATAGGTGACTGCCATTGAATTCAAATATCTTTCATGCTTTTGTATGATGATGTCACGATCTCTTACTTTTAATGCTTCTATGATGCCATGATGCATCCTATCATTTTCCTTAGTGATTCATGATAGCCATATCTTACAATAGAAAACTTTAAAACAGAAACTTGAAAAGTAATAGGTGAGGAAGATTATCTCAATCCTCTTACTTCCTCTTTCTTGGACTTCTTTTCACCTTCCTTCACTTCTTCAGTGATACATGCTTATTCTCTACCTCTCTTGTTATTGTCCTTCTTGAGCTTAGGACAATATCTTTTGTAATGCCCATATTATTGAAATCCATAGCATTGAACCTTAGCCAGGTTCTTATTCTTTTTATGAGGACCAAATGTTGTCAATTTTAAACTTCGAAGAGTTTGAAAAAAATCGAAAATTTTAGACCTTCTCTTCATGACTGGAACTTGGAGGTCGAGTCAACATAGTAACTGCTCTCTTTCTACCTTAGTAGGATGATGGGTGGTAAGGGGGGTGTGTTACAGTTTGAGTCCATTTAGATTTCACATCTACCTGGTCACCCTAGTGTCTTAATTCCATCTTATTAATATCATATACTGTGTATGTATGTGTACATCACATGAGGGTCTCTCATATATACATAACTTGTGTTATTTAGATGGGGATCATCACACTAAATATTACCATTGATTATGATGGTCGCATGGGTGAATTATCTATGTGCGTCACATACATGCATCTCTAATTCCCACCCTTTATTTCCATTAGGTTCTTATGTAGTTTAGGTGTGTCATTGGGTGCATTATGTGGTTAGGGTTGGGGGGTTAGCAAGCTAAATGTTAGGAGTTTCATGTTTTAGGGATCAATGCATTATGTTAGTGAGTTAACATTACCAAAGGTTAGCATCTTTTCCATTGGATGCATATGTGCATCAATTAATGTGTTTTCTACATGCTTATATGGGTTAGGTGTTTGTGTCACTTACTTTTATTAGTTGTTTATGTGTGACACTTATGTGATCTAAATTATTATATGGGTTAGGTGTGTCACTAGGTGCATTTAGTGGTAGAGGTTAGGAGCAGTATTGGGTTAAGTGTTTAGGTGTTTGATGTACTGGATTAGTTGTAATTAAAAAGGGTTGAGGTTATGATACTAGTGGTTTAGGATTAAGTTAGCATGATAGTGTCACAAAAGGTTGTATTTGATGATAATTAAGAATTCTATCCAAAATATTTGGAGAGAGTGGACATCTATGTTGGTGTTTCCTTGATGGTCACCCAAAAAAGATAAAAGGTACTACCAATGGTGATTGTTAAAACACACTGCATTATTGGCATTGATGGATATAATCAATGAGTACACATCATTGCAAGTGACACAAACTATGGTGATCCTTCCTTGGTCGTGACAAAAACAAGATTTCTACTATAAGTGACAAATGTCACAAAAAAACATATATGCAAGGAAAAACAACCATCAACGAAGGACCATCACGACAAGTGTCTTTTTTGGTGAAGTTCCTCCTCATTGCCATCAAAATTGTCCTTGAATATATAGAAATAATTATGATCATTGGTAATTTTGGTGACATTAATGGTCACTTATCCTTTATTTTTTCATTTCTATGGAGAATTCAGTAGAAGCTAATATGATAGAGGTGGATAAAATAGAACTAACTAGTGCTTTACCATTAACTTTACCCCTAATTTGAAAAATAAATTACACTATTTATGGTATTTGATAATATTTGAGAAGGTTGAAAGGAGAGAAGTCAGATTGATCAATTGTGAATTAATTAATTAATTCTTAATTGTTATAATTTTTTGGATCATTTGTTTCCATCCTACTTTCATCACTTGTATGTCTAGTTCACATCCTTATTGCTTCATTTAACATCCACTTTTGTGTATGTTGGAATGCTTTGCATTTCCCTAATGTCATCCTGGTGTTTTTATCATACCCTATTGGCGACAAAGCATATGTATGTGCATATACACTTATACATCCTTTTTATACTAATTTTCATTGACTTGGCATCTTGGTTATCTCTAATATTACATTTATTTGTGACAAATCTATGAATCTTAATAGACTCCTTTACATCAAATTGACATCTTCGCAATATCATGTGCGGATACATTTTTGATTGGTTTCCCCATTTTAATATACCTTGTTAGTATCACTTTAATATACCCTCGACATCCTTTTTTCCATGTAACCACACACAGGAAACCCTCAAAGACTACATTGTTGTTGATGGATTGTAACCAAGGTAAATTGTCAGATGGTAACCAAGATAAATTGTTAACATAGACCATAACACACTTAACCTGGCAGGAAGATATAATATTAACATATCATAGATAGTAAATCTAGGGAATTTACCCTAAGATGTCTTATTTCTATTCACAACACTCAACCACTCGAGCTAACCCACTATGTTATATCCTAACATATTGTATTCGCCTCTTCTTCATATTCCCCCCTTTGGCATCATATTGGACTTTATAGAACAATGATGCTGGAGCATTGTAATGGACTCCACTTTGTGCACTCTTTTGGGCCATTAACATTTAATATTTAAGGTTTGGAAATTAATATTTAGTATTTAGGGGTAAGGGTTCAAGTGTTATGGTGTTTGAGTTATATGAATCACCTTAAAGTTAGGTATGTGGGTTGGGTGTATGGGTTAGATTTGTTGTTAGAAGTAGGTTTTGTGCATTTATCATGTTATGTATGATTCTTTTATGTGTGGAAAACTAGGTGTACTATGGGAATAATGTATACATACCATCCTAGATCCATCTTAACCCTTAATCTATCAAGCACTGAGCAAGATTAAATCTCTCAAGGTGCAAACCTTTTTTAAAGTGAAAAAGTTTGGGAAATGTTTGTACCTTGAGAGATTTGATCCCTCTCGATGCTTAATAGATCCAGAGTTAGGATGGATATAAGTTGGTTTATTACTTTCATAATAAAATAAATGGATAATAAAATACATTTATTGTTAAACTTTTATATAACGCCATGCTTTGACAAGTTATAGTTTTGATTTTTTTTTTGCTCTACGCTTTATCCAAGTATTGATATTTCATGAATTGATATATCACCATAGTATATAATTGTAGTCTAAACATTAATGGGGGATATGCAATTTATATGAGAGCTCAATTTGTATTTTAAACTTCAAGCAAATATTGATTATATGTTATGCCAAGCCTTGTCTTTCAATAACATTAATAAATATATTAAAATTACTAAACATGAACCTACTCATTGTCACTTTAAAATCAATTAAATAGATATCTCCTATTTCTTTTTTATTGATAACATAATCACACAAACTAGTCAAAATGTTCATCTATGGTGGTGTATTTCACATCCTAGTATAGCACAGTGGTTTCCACGCCATCTGCTCCAGTTTGAAAACTGGTTTGTTCAACTTTAATGAAAAATGAATAATGTATAAACAACAAAAGAGTTCAAATGAATGTTGCATATGTAACAATGCTTATTATCAATCAATTCTCACCGATTTTCAAAATAATAATAATAATGTACAAGTTTAACAAAAAAGTGATAGAAAGTAAAATAATTTTACAATTTCAAATTAAATTACTTACTATGTCATATGATAAAAAATGTGAAAGGAAGTTATATAACTGAACTTCTTGTAAGTATGGATGGAGGGCCATGTGCAACATGGTGATGTCCCAAGTGGCATTGGGCATAGTGGAAAATAGAGTTGTGGATTGATCCTCCCTTGACTGCACTGTAATGTAACTGTGATGCCTCAAATAAACCTTCTCCTCTTGAAATTTTCCACTCTCAAGTTTTACTTTTGGGATGGATAATTGATATTCTTTGTGTGTGTGTGCGCGAGGGAGAGAGAGAGATGTGTAATGAAGCTTATTTACGAGTAATTATTCAAAGTATGTTTGAGTTGATTTGTATTTTTGCTACTCTTTTTTTAATGTAGTATATTTTTATTATTTTTTTAATGTAATGTCACATAACATAATGTGATAACATCTCCCCCATATTGGGCTATAAAGCACCTCTCGGCAAAATTAGGTATGTTGCTTATGTTAAATGGACCACTTATGTACACAAATGTGTTTCTTATGTGCATTGTTTGTATATAAGGGTTATTAATGTGGATTACATGTGTGGTTTAGGTGTGTGGGTTATCTGCATGAGCAAGTGCAATATAGGTAAGGTCCATCACTTATCTCAAGTGTGCCCCTTATGTGTATGTATGTGCAGGTATGCGCATGACTTATATACATAGATTAGGTGCATGAACCATTATATATTTTAGTTACATGTGTGGGTTAGGTCTATGGGTTTAATGCATAGGTAGGTGCATAACTGATCTTGGGTGTGTGACTAGTTATATGCACGAGTGTGTGGTTAGGTGCATAGTTTATAAGATGCATCCTTATGCTAGTTGCATTTATTATGCACATGAATGTGTATCTTCTGCATATGTGTTATGTGTACAAGTCAACTATGTAAATTAAATGTGAGGGTTAGTTGCAAGACTTGTAATATGTGTGATTAGGTGCATCACTTATGTTAGATGAACCAACTATATATGCTAGCATGACATTACATTTGTTGCTTATTTACACAAGTTAATATGTTTGCATGGGATAGACATGCATGGGTTAACTACGTGGGTTACATGTTTGGGTTAGGTTCACAGGTTATATTTGTTTCTTTTGAGGAAAACCTCATGGATTCCTTCTCTCTATGGTATTTATAAATGGAATTAGATAGTTCAATTTCTAGCCACAATTTGTATTTGGTAACCCCATTAAACTCAATGGGAATGGATCCCATGATATCTATATGAAACATGCATTTGATGTAGTTATTCAAGCAATTGAGTTATCCTTTGGGGCTAAAGGTGCATGGGTAAATGCATATTTCATGCTAGTTTATTATGCTAAGTTTCTTGTGCGTGTGGGTGCAAGGGACTTTAGATCTACTAGAGGCAAAAATTGCATAGGTTAAGCATGGTTCTTATGTTAGGTTCATCACTTATGTTCATGTGTGTGTTTTGTAACATGTGTGCCATTTATATACACATCACAACTATGTGGATTCATATGTGTTAGTTAGTTTCATGAGTTATATATGTGGTAAGTGAAATATAGGTTAAGTGCATCCCCTATATTAGGCACACCTCTTACATGTGTGGGTGTGTAGGTAGGTTCATGGGTCAGGTGACTCACCTATGTTAACTTCATAATTTAATTATGTTCCTTATATACATGGACTAAGTTCCTAGGCCATTAGAAACTACATGGCTTACATGTGTGGGTAGGTGGATACAATATAAGTTAGGTAACTTAATGATGTGAATGCATTACTTCTTTATATGGGCTAGGTGCTTGTGATATGTATGAGGGTTACATGAAAGGATTAGTTACATGGGTTAGATGTCTTTAAGTGCAATATAGGTTCAACACATCTCTTTTTTTAGGTGTGTTTCATATGTGTGTGGATGAATGGGACATTAAGTGCATTGCTAGGAATATAAGTTAGGCACACCATTATGTTAGTTATGTTGTTTTCATGTGTATTTTATGCACACAGGTTAGGAATGCATAGGCTAAATATTGGGTTATGTTGCATGGGTTCGATGTTTAGGTAGATTCTTAGGTTGCATGTAATGATCATGTTCATTAGGAGCATTTCTTATATGTGTGAGTGTATTGCCAGCTGCATACGTTAGGTGTGCCACTTAGGTGCATGAGTAGTCATAATTTAAGTGTCTCTCCACGGTACAAGGGTTAACTACAAGGGTTACATGTGTGCGTTGTTAATTGCGTGGGTTATATGTGTGTATGTGCATAAGATAAGTGCATTGCTTAATTTATTTGTGTTTTTGTTTTGGTATGTGGTTAGCTGCATCTCTCAAGAAAAAAAGTATTCTTTATTATGAATGTGACAAAAACATAATCCTTGTCCAATAGATTGTTAACACTCTAAACTAAACCTCTACTAAACCTATAGCCACCCATTAACTACTCTAACTCTTATCCAATTAATCCTTGTTATTTATAGTTGCCAAATCATAAATCTCAAACAAAATTTAGCCCCAAGGGTTATGTTAATCAATTGAACCACCCACCCAAGGCATGTTTCCAACAAGGAGGCCATAGGTCATAGGTTCAATTTTGAATGATTCCATCAGTATTCCTAGGTGTTATTGTAGTTAGTAGTTGAGCTGCCCTTTATCTTAATATTTTAGGGAAGAGGTGGGGAACTTGTGAGGTTTTCTTTGGGACAAAAAAAAAGAAGGAAATTTAACATACCTTAAACCCATCATGGTCAAATGATACCAATCAATATGGGGTCATTGATGGTCAAAAATTGGCGTAACAAGGTGAACCATAGCTATTATAGTCCATATAATAAATATGGCCAACGACAATGATTAATTGCCAGAGGGTATTGAGATAAACTCATACTCCACATTTGTCAATGCAATCCAACTAAGTCCATGGCCAATAACAATCAATAAGGTCCTAACCTTGTCCATTTGTGGATCCACATGGTGCTTCAATAAAAATCTACACCCAGGCATTGAATTCTTTGCAAATTGCAACACTTTTAACGTATACTCATGTATATTTTACCACAAAAAATCCCAATTTAGCTCAATAAATGTCTAGTTAATAATTTGATCAATGAAAGTAATTGCTATAGTAGTTATAATTGAACATATTATCATCAATCAGACACTTTACAAGGATTGATCTTGGGAATTAGTACAAAGAAGAGAATTGAAGCATGTCACATATGCATTATCATGTTAAATCTAGGACTGGAGTAAGTAAGAAAACAACCAAGATCAATTTATAATTAATCAATGTCGATTATGATTCTAACCAGAGTAGTTAAATCAATATTACATGCCAAATGATAATGAATCATTTCAAATTTGTATTACATGGCCTCCCTTTTGCTCTTGAAGTACACAACAATGAGCATAATGTTGAAACAACATTTAAATGATTATCAAGAAAAGATGCATGCTTATGAAAAAATGATATGCCTATATGTTAAAGAATGTTTTCCCAATTATTTGTGTTGATTAAGGTTGTGAGGATGTCATACCTTTTATCAAAATTAAAATCATTCTAATTAGAAAACCATAGGGTGAGTCATTTTATACATAAAACTACAAGTTTGAAACAATTTTCAACATTATTTATTCATACATGTGGGGTAAGTGTTGTGGATAATTCCACATGCATAGAATTCACATGACTAATGTGGTTTATAAAGCATTATACACACCAAAATCTCAATAATCCGATTTGCTCCTTAATGAGTTGATTGAATGTATTTGACTTTTGTTTAACAAAGGAACACCTATAAAATAATTCACAAGATAAACATCCAACTCTTCTTTCACACACACAAAACATCCAATAGAAGAGGAGGGGAAGGCTAAGAAAATAAATATATCTAAAGTTCAAGTGGGTGAGCTATCATTTATTAGAGAGAAGCAAGGTAATTTATAGCCCAACTTTGGTGGGGCTTTAATTTGTTCTAGGGAAGTGAGTTGGTTCTGATCTAGAGCTTGAGTATGGGTGAACTCTTTACTATAATATTTGATAAATATTTCACTTTATTTCCTTTATTTCTTAATGAGAAATGAGATGTTCAAAATCCCAAGTGTGAGAGAGAATCATAAGGGTTCATTTCTTTAAGTGAATCAAGGTCACAAAGAGTTGAAGTGGGGAGTTGATAGCTCATTTGTTTTCATTCCAAGTCTTATCTTTGAAATTCATAAAGATTTAACATCCTTCTCTTGAAATTCATAGGGATGTACCGCCATTACTTCAAAATCCTTTCAACTTGTCTTGAAGTTCATAAGGATCTAACACTAATCCTTAAAACTACCTTCAACACATTATAATGAAAGAAATAAATAAAAAATACAAAGTAGGGATAGTAATGAATATGCTGATCAAAATAGGATGGATTAGTGGGAGAAGTTGATCATATTTTTATTTAAAAAGTAAATTCAAGAGCCATCAATATTGATTCTAATAATGATGGTGACGAGGTGCTAAATACTAAGTTCATACCCTTACAATAAGGGGATGACGATGGAAAAATATTAGAGATCTAGGGTTTCTATCGTAGGGTATGGTGGATTGAGTAATTGCAAGGCTAAGTCGGGCAAGTAGAGTTTGACTTCCAGTGTTGCATTGGCATGGAGAAAAATAGAATTTAAGGCAACATTGTCTCATGCTTTGGTTTCAAATGCAATATCTAGTGGTGATCATTGCTCATAGGAATAATGACCAACCTCACTTAAAGCGATAACCAATGGTAGATAAGTGCCATCACGGGAGTGAATTAGTTCATTTTAATCCAAAACCCTTTTCACTTTGATTTGAGCGAGATTTTGGCATTGAGATCTAAGCTTTCTGACATAGATAACAACGTGGGGGTTGGTAAAAAGAAAGATTAGATTGGTCAGCATATGATATCTTTGATCCAGGATCATATGCTCGACTTTCCATGTTGGATTTGGGCCTGGAGGATCTAAAGCTCCTAGATCTGGGGCTCGGATCCTGTGGAAAACATAAAGCAAAAAATTCAGAACAATATGCATATATCTGCAATTTTTCAATGTTTGTTATTGTTAAAATTGGCAACCAGGGCAAAACTTCATGTGGGTCATCTTATTCATGGCTAATAATATTTTTATTAGATTCCTCTCGTCGAGAGGTGTAGGATTGATATAAAGATCATCCGATTCTGATAAGTATTCATGGAGATATGAATTTATTTTGATTATGGAACTATTATCAAGCCGACCTACAACTCATGTAGGCACAGAAGCCCAACAGTTGCATCTATTCACCCACCAACGTTGTGTATAAATATAAGAGGACTTTTCCTCATTTGGACTCACTCATCTCATCACATCTCTCTCTCTCTCTCTCTACTGCGCAGATATGAGTCTCTTCTCTACTGCGCTGAAATGGGTCTCTCTCTCTCTCACACATGTGAAGCCGGAAGTTGTTGAATTTGAAGCTGCAACTGTAGAAGTAAAGATTGACTTGCGTGGCCTAGAAGATCTCCTCTTTGGAACTGCGTTGTAGGTTCATCTGAACCTCCTCTGAAAGCTGCAACTTTTGGTGGTGGAATGAAGTCAATCCGACGAACGGTTTGCAAGATATCGACTGCCCTAGTTTGAAGCCGGAAACTGCTGAAACTGAAGCTGCAACTGCAGAAGTAAAGATTGACTTTCTTGGCCTAGAATATCTCCTCTTTGGAATTGTGCTATAGGTTCATCTGAACCTCCTTTGAAAGCCGCAACTTTTGGTGGTGGAATGAAGTCAATCCGACGAACGGTTTGCAAGATATCGACTGCCCTAGTTTGAAGCCGGAAACTGTTGAAACTGAAGCTGCAACTGCAGAAGTAAAGATTGACTTGCGTGGCCTAGAAGATCTCCTCATCTGAACTGTGATGTAGGTTCATCTGAACCTCCTTTGGAAGCCGAAACTTTTGGTGGTGGAATGAAGTCAATCTGACGGTCGGTTTGTGAGATATGGTCTGCCCCAGTTTGATAATGAAGCCGCTAATGCTGATGCTACTGATCTAGGGTTTGCTACTGCTGATATGAATCAGATTTATTGTACTATTTCTCTCTGCTGAATTATTGAAGATAAAAGAAGATTTGATCAAAGGATTTCCCCACACATTGTGGGGTTTGTCCCTGGCTAGCCGCCACATCTTGTGTCTCTTGTCTTGGCTTGTTTTCTGTCGATTGTTTAATGTTCTATTTGCACTTTACTTTATGTACATGTGATTGCTAATCGGTGGAATATAATAAGAAAAAGAAGTAAACTGTTATAAGCATAGAACATACCATAACTTAACATGGTATCAGAGCTGAGGTGAAGACAAAGCCCGAGCAAGAGCAAGAGCAATCATTGAAGAGAAGATTGGCAAGGCTATCCTAAAAGAACTATGGGGTCCTCAACACTCTTTCTTGCCGAAGACAAGCTTCGTGAGAAAGCTGACTATCACGGATAGAAGATGTCTATCGATCTAACCCTTGAAGATCAAGGAGTGCTGGACCATGTAAGAGGAAATATTGTTGAGCCTTCATCAAATGCATCTGCTGCTGCCTGGAACAAATGGAAAAATGGAGAAGTCAAAACAAAGAAGATCATCCAGGACTCTATCGACAAGCGCTTGGTGGCCTACATCTCTGATCTAGACACCTCCAAGGAAATCTACGACGGACTGGTGAGTTTATTTAAAGTTAATGATGCAAATCAAGTTTTGTTTCTTAGAAATAAGTTGAGGGAAATCAAGAAGGGTAAAGATGAAAGTATGCAAGCATACATCTTAAGAATCACCGAGATCAAGAACGATCTCCTATCTATTGGGGAAACCATTACTGACAGAGAAATGGCACTCACAACTCTCGGAGGATTACCATCTGAAAGGTATGTGTTCAAGACTACTCTTCTGAACAATAATGTAATTCCTAGTTTCGAGGAATTAATGGCTAGATGCATTCAAGAACAAACAAGGGTAGAAGAGCAGGAAATGCCCTTGCCTAAAGGTCCTCCTACTGCTTTTTCTTCTCATGCTAAGAAAAGAAATAATTCTGGGTCTAAATCGAAAAGAAAGGTTGGATTTAAGGGTGGAAGAAAAGGACGATGTTTCATTTGCAATAAAGCAGGTCACTATGCAAGGGAATGCCCTGATAGAAAGGACTCTCACCGTGATGATGATCAAAATCCATCTCATGGTAATCGAAGGAATGGAAAATTCAACAACAAAGGAAAAAGGAATGCGGGAAATCAAGGAAGAGGGCAACCATTCAAGAAGGCTAGAAATTCCAGGTATGAATCTAACACTGTTGACGATAAGCAGGCTGAATATTATCTACCAACTGCTCTATCTACCTCCGCTCCTTTGGACTCAATGGGAATTTGGCTCATTGATAGTGGTGCCTCAAGACACTTCACTGGTTACAAAGAAGTACTCTATAATCTGGTAGAGAAAGAAACTAACCTGGAAATTGTCCTTGGAGATGACATGAAATACCCAGTGAAAGGTGTAGGCAATGTTTCTCTTAAACTGAATCAAGGTAATACGATTCACTTACAAGATGTATTATATGTACCTGATCTCAAAAAGAACCTGGTGTCCATCT
The DNA here is from genome assembly GCA_031772625.1 of Pinus tabuliformis. NCBI lineage: Eukaryota > Viridiplantae > Streptophyta > Pinopsida > Pinales > Pinaceae > Pinus > Pinus tabuliformis. The sequence continues at coordinate 710,659,856 of CM062819.1, read as the reverse complement.
CGGCAATGGAAGACAAAGGCTACAAGGTAACCTTAAGCAATGGCAAGGTATGTATATGGAAATTCCTTTACTCTTGGGTTTAGTGTTGATTCATCATATCAGGTCGATGGAAGTCCGCTAGGTGTCATGTCTTGTGACACAACTCTTCAGTCCGAACTTTGGCATCAGAGGTTTGCCCACCTTCATTACAAAGCTCTACTTGGTGTAAAACAAATGGTTACAGGGATACCCAAATTCCAAGTAGAGAAAGAAGGTGTATGTCTAGGATGTGTCGAAGGAAAGCTCAAAAGCAGACCGTTCCCCTCAAGCCAAAGCAAGACCTCCGATGTATTACAGTTGGTTCACTCAGGCATATCTGAGGCTGGCATTAAGAGGGAGACTACTACACCACATACTCTTGAGCAGAATGGTGTGGCAGGAAGGAAGAACCACACGATGATGGAAGTTTTCCGGGCCATGCTACATGATCAAAGACTTCCAAATTTTCTATGGGCTGAAACTACAATCACCGTCGTATATGTAAAAAATTGATGCCCTCATCAAGCATTGACTCCTGAAGAAAAACTCACCAGTAAGAAACCTGATGTTTCTCATTTTAAAATTTTTGGAAGCCCTGTATACTTTCATGTGCCGAAAGTGAAAAGAAATAAATTGGGAGCATCTGGAAAGAAGGGAATTTTCGTGGGCTATGGTGAAAATACTAAAGGCTATAGAATCTATGTAGCCGGTCAAAGGGAAGTCATAATTAGTCATGATGTCAGCTTTGACGAAGATATGGCTCTCAGCAAGGTGATCAATCTTCCGATTTTGAGTAGCTCTCAAGAAGCCGACACCAGGGAACCGAAAGAAAAGGATGATGAATCAATGCCTGATGTAGAAGAACCCATGGATCCGATTGATCCTCATCCACATGAGCCTTCCTCTTCTAGGAAGAGGCCTTCACGGCTTAGGGGATACTTGATGATGCTGAAGGACATGCTGCACCCTGAGGAACCTTCCATCAAAGTAAGAAACTTAATAGGTATCAGGGATACCTGACCATCATGAGCACGATCATACAAAATGAACCTTCATCATTCTCAGTTGTCATCAAGCATTAACTATGGAAGGATGCTATGACCATAGAATATGAGTCTATTATGGAGAATGATGTCTGGGAAGTAGTTCCCAGACCCTGGACAAGACAATTGTTACTTCAAAATGGCTTTACAAGATAAAGCATGCAACAAATGGAAGTATGGAAAAGTATAAGGTTCATTTTGTTGCTCGTGGTTTATCCCAGAAGGGAGGTATAGACTATGATATTTGCACCTGTTGCCAGATATACGACCATCTGCTTGATCATAGCCCTTGTGGCTTCACAAGGATGGAACCTACATCAGATGGATGTTAAGACCGCGTTCTTGCATGGTTCTTCAAAGAAGAGGTCTATGTGGAGCAACCTGAAGGATTTGAGATTTATGATTGAAAATCTCATGTATGCCGGTCGAAGAAGGCTCTCTATGGGCTGAAGCAAGAACCCCGAGCATGGTATGAGAGGATCGATAGCTACTTGATGAAGCTGGGATTCACTAGGAGTGAAGCTCATCCTAACCTTTACTTTAAGGTTGAAGATGACAAGCCTCTCATACTGGTGTTGTATGTGGACGACCTCTTTCTAACAGGTGCAAACCCTCTCATTCACAAATGTAAGAGGGAGATGGCTTCTGAATTTGAAATGAAGGACCAAGGACTTGAAGTGTGGCAGAAGCCAAGGGAAATTTTCCTATCTCAAGGAAAATATGTGGTAAAGATATTGGAAAGATTCGGTATGATGGAATGCAAGCCTGTGACTACCTCGAGGATCTTAACTTTTAGAAGTTATATGGTAGTGATGTCGGACCAGACTTGGGAAATGCCTATGAGTTTCAAAAACTCATTCACATTGATGTTCTTGGTGAACCTCCGTCCGAACATATGTTTTGCAGTTAGCATTGTGAGCTCATATTTGGTTGAACCTCACTGAATTGATGCCAGGAATCTTCTGAGATGTCTTCAGGACACAATATCTATCTTCAGGACACAATCTCTCATGGATTAAGATACACTGCCGGAGATGTGAGACTACTTGGATATACTGATGTTGATTGGACAGGCAGTGTGGTGGACTGTAAGAGCACTTCTGGGTGCTGTTTCACCTTGGGATCTGCTTCGATATCCTGGATGAGCAGGAAGCAGAATTCGGTGGCTTTGAGCACCGCCAAAGCAGGATATATTGTTGCTAGCATGACCTCGTGTGAGGCAGTCTGGTTGTGAAAGCTCTTCAGTGAGCTGTTTGGATTTACATTGGATACCACTGTGATTCTCTATAACAACCAGAGGTGGGATTCGATCATTGAGGAATCCCGTATTCGTCGATTGCTCCAGCAGATAGACATCATCTGGGATATGGTAATTTGATGAGCAAGGATGCTCCATCGCATTAAGATGATGTACAGGTTGATACACCTTGTCAAAGCCCCGAGGAAAGATCTAATCTGTGATTTTCCCAAACGACTTGGAGTCGGCAAGAAACCCTTGTAAAAGGGTCCTGCATGTTGCATACATTGAGCTCTGGGAGCTCTAAGGGCTTGCGGTTATTATTGGAGCAACATACGACCACAGGGTGACTCACCCTCCCCTGGTGGTGCACACTGGAACAAGATGATTCGCTCTCTTGTGGGACAAGATGATTCGCTCTCTTGTGGAACAGGATGATTCTCTCTCCTGTGTAGCAGGATGATTAGTTCTCCTGTGAGGCCTGGATTGATGTGTTCTCCATGGCAGCCTGGATTGATGTGTTCTCCACGACGATTGTAGCAGGATTGATGTGTTCTCCTGTGAGGCCTGGATTGATGTGTTCTCCATGGCAATTGTAGCAGGATTGATGTGTTCTCCTGTGAGGACAGGATTGATTAGTTCTCCTGTCAAGGCATCCTAGCCATGCAGTCTGGGACTCATGGGAAATACCTCTCATCTGATCAATGAGCAAGGAAATGAAGTTAGGGACCATAGTAGTACCGATGGACGCATTGTTGTAACTACTGTACTCCCTACACTAGGATGACCTCCATTGATCTGGGATCAATGATACTGGTCTGGGACCAGTGGTAGGAGTTGTACCATACTATGACGCTGACTTTGGGTCGGTTGAGACTGGTCTGGGATCAGTGGTACATACTCTGAGACTGACTTTGAGTCAGTGGAGGATGATATTGGTCTAGGACCATTGGAGTTGTACTCACTATGACGCTGACTTTGGGTTGGTTGAGACTGGTCTGGGACCAGTGGTACATACTCTGAGACTGACTTTGAGTCAGTATGATACATCCTCGATCATTTCTTCTTCTTCATAATTCGGACAAAAGTAGAGCAGAACAGAACAATGCAAGAGCAGAGTAGAACATAGCAAATCAGTACAGATCAGTGCAGGCAGAACAAGACAAAGCAGAACAAGCAAAATAGAGCAGAGCAGGGCAAGGGTCAGGCTATTCAGGGCAGTGCATTTGATGGATGAATAGTAACGACCGATAGACGGATTGCAGATGAAGTTCTCCATGGTTGAGAGGGAGTGTTAAAATTGGCAACCAGGGAAAAACTTCATGTGGGTCATCTTATTCATGGCTAATAATATTTTTATTAGATTCCTCTCGTCGAGAGGTGTAGGATTGATATAAAGATCATCCGATTCAGATAAGTATTCATGGAGATATGAATTTATTTTGATTATGGAACTATTATCAAGCCGACCTACAACTCATGTAGGCCCAGAAGCCCAACAGTCGCATCTATTCACCCACCAACGTTGTGTATAAATATAAGAGGAATTTTCCTCATTTGGACTCACTCATCTCATCGCATCTCTCTCTCTCTACTGCGCAAATATGAGTCTCTTCTCTACTGCGCTGAAATGGGTCTCTCTCTCTCACACATGTGAAGCCGGAAGCTGTTGAATTTGAAGCTGCAACTGCAGAAGTAAAGATTGACTTGCGTGGCCTAGAAGATCTCCTCTTTGGAACTGCGTTGTAGGTTCATCTGAACCTCCTCTGAAAGCCGCAACTTTTGGTGGTGGAATGAAGTCAATCCGACGAACGGTTTGCAAGATATCGACTGCCCTAGTTTGAAGCCGGAAACTGCTGAAACTGAAGCTGCAACTGCAGAAGTAAAGATTGACTTGCGTGGCCTAGAAGATATCCTCTTTGGAACTGTGCTGTAGGTTCATCTGAACATCCTTTGAAAGCCGCAACTTTTGGTTGTGGAATGAAGTCAATCCAACGAACGGTTTGCAAGATATCGACTGCCGTAGTTTGAAGCCGGAAACTGCTGAAACTGAAGCTGCAACTGCAGAAGTAAAGATTGACTTGCGTGGCCTAGAAGATCTCCTCATCTGAACTGTGCTGTAGGTTCATTTGAACCTCCTTTTGAAGCCGAAACTTTTGGTGGTGGAATGAAGTCAATCCGAGGGTCGGTTTGTGAGATATGGTCTGCCCTAGTTTGATAATGAAGCCGCTAATGATGATGCTACTGATCTAGGGTTTGCTACTGCTGATATGAATCAGATTTATTGTACTATTTCTCTCTGCTAAATTATTGAAGATAAAAGAAGATTTGATCAAAGGGTTTCCCCACACATTGTGGGGTTTGTCCCTGGCTAGCCGCCACATCTTGTGTCTCTTGTCTTGGCTTGTTTTCTGTCGATCGTTTAATGTTCTATCTGCACTTTACTTTATGTACATGTGATTGCTAATCGGTGGAATATAATAAGAAAAAGAAGTAAACTGTTATAAGCATAGAACATACCATAACTTAACAGTTATGTGACAGGAAATTGATATAGGATTCCTTTGAGCTGAAAGATTATGGCATTGTAAGGAATTCAACTAAAATTTTAAATTTGAGGATGTGAGGTGGAGATTCAGGCTTCATAAACCATAATGGATCTGTCTCTTTCAAGGATGCAGTGAAAGGGAAGGCTGCCACTCCTTTCGATCAAATCCAAAATATGTCAGGACCCTACTATGGAAAAAGTACCAACTATGGAAGTTAAAAACCCAAAGGTAAACTTGTTTTTTTATTATCTTCAATCTAAGGCGTTACTATGAAAGTTTAATGGATCTGATAGATATTTGAATATCTACACCAATGGTTTTTTTTTCTTAGACACCCCATTGTGACATCTACTTATGTTCAAAAGGTTTCTTCATAGTTGAATTTGATACAACGAAAGATATGAAGAAAATCCTAAATGATGGGCCATGGTTTTGGGGTAGAGCTTGGCTCTTCATTTTCCCATGGTTCCCAAATTTTGATGCCACAAAAATGGTGGTTGCAACAACGTTGGTTTGGGTGAGATTACCAAATCTCCCTCTCCCTTTCGGGTACCATCAGGTCTTAGAGAATATAGAAAATACTATGGGAAAATTCAAAAATATGGACTTTGATAGAACAAAAAAAGATATCTTTACATTTGACAAATTTTGGGGAGAGATAGACCTTAATAAAGGTCTAAATGATTGTATCCAATTGAAACATAAAAAATTTCAATGGACCCAGGTTTTAGATTACGAGAACACGACATTTAGATGTCGAATTTGTTTTTAAATAGGACACTTACATAACATATGCCCATAGGCAAAAGAATTCCCGAAGAAGAAAAAGAGGCAGGCCCATAAGCCAAAGGGATGGCAAGTATCTGATCCTCACCTTTCTGAAGAAGAAGAAGAAGAGACTGTGGAGAAAAATCCAAATATGGATGTATAGGCACGAAATGGAAACCAAGTAGAGGGAGATGTTGTGGATGAATCAGGAAACATAAACCATATCCGAAAGGGTACTGAATTAATAGAGATCAAACCACCAAAGCAATAGAAAGAGGAAACACTCAATGAGAAGGGCATAGGGGGTATAAAGACAACCATTCTATTTGAGAGCTCATAATCAGACAAATAAGTCCCTTTGCAAGTCGATGGAAATGAATTTACAATGGCAACAATTGATCCCAACCATGGGGTCTAGAAAAAGGTTCATAAAAAGAAAGGCAAAAATGTGAAGTTAAGTGATTTTTATCACACTTAACCTCGACAAATTTTTTGTTTTTTTTGTTTTTACAGTTTACTTTTTATTGCTCATAACTCGAAAGGATGATATGCTTGAATGCTTAACAATATCTACATAATGTAATTTTGTTCCTTATTTTCAAGTTGAATAAAATTTCGATATCTCTCTCTCTCTCTCTCTCTCGATATATATATATATATATATATATATATATATATATATATATGGTACTAACATAAATAATAATAATAATAATAATATATTTATGTTAGTACCCAACATTAAAAGATTAAAGTATGTCACTTTTAAAAACATTATAACTGCAAAATAAATAAATTAAACTCAAAACCAACCACCATTTAGTGTGAAAACCATAACATGCAGGTAGCACCTTAATTCAATTACATCATGATTGGAAATGTTGTGTTTTAACACTAGTTGGTGTTTTTCAATTTAAAAAAAAATAATATTGAGTGCCTCCTACAACATTGACTGCTTGGAAAGCAACTTGGAAAAATTATTATGCCCCCTAAATCTACCAGTGCTAATGCTAATGCAAAGATAACTATCTTGAGAGGAGAACACCATTTGATTAAACTTCTAGAGAACCCCCCTTCATTTTTAGAGTAGATTAGTGCACATTAATTTGGTTAACAATGCATTTTACTCATTCCACCCTCATTGATGAAGAAGACAAGAAGAATTTGGACTTAAATTTGGGCAAGAATTTGTCCACAAGTTTGGGACAATCTAAGACACCAATTTTTCCATGATTCTGGCCATAATTTTGGGGCAAGCTAGGGTAGAAATCTACAACAACAATTTTGGGGCAATTTAGGGTAGAAATATGCAACGAAACTTTGGGGCAAGCTAGGGCATGGTTTTACAACAAACTTACGCATGAATTTGTTGCATAAAAGGCACAACTTTGAATCACAAGAAAAGCACAATTTATTACTTGAATTCACTTGTTGTATTGTGCTACTCTCTTTTATTTTCCAAGAACCAAACAATTAACAACTAAAATAGAGGTAGTGAAAAAGACAAGGCATCGTAACCGAATACTTCAACACATATAAATATATAATTTGATATATTCATAATTTTATCTTTATTTTTATTATTTAATTAGACATTTCCTAAAATAACAAATAAATGATCAGGAATCCCACATTTTCTTTGATAGGGAGAAGGTGATATTGATGTCCTTGTTAGCATTGATTTCAGGGATCAAGGAAATAAAAAAAAGCGAAAGCCTTGATCCCAAAACCCCAGTTAACTACCTTAAACAAACATTTAAAACCCAACAAAGCCCCCAATTTTGAGAACATACAATTATCATGGAATCAACTGATTCCCAATACACTCTTGGTTTAAGTAAAAGATCTAGGAGAAAATTAGTAATAACACAAGCAATGTCGAGGAACAAATTACTGATATAACCAATGTGTTCGTAACAACGACCACTAAAAAATTAACTTCAACATCAACAACATATCATACATGCTCTGATACTTATGGTTGAACAATAGAATATGATGTGGTTAGTGGAAAGATCCCAAGAATTGATGCACAAAATGTGTTTTTTAGTTGTTTGAGGGATGCTTGTTATCGAGGCTTTAGAGAACACCTTCAACTTGAGTTCCCCAATATGTTGCTAATTCTAATAAAGTAAAGGATTGAAGATATGGAGATAGAGTTTGGTGAGGCTTGGTCTATAAAAAATGTTAAATTGCAAAAACAAAAAAAACAAAAAACAAAAAAAAAAATTGCTAAAGAGGAGAGGCCTAAAATAAGGTCAAAAGATAAATATGTTAAGGAATGAAGAGAATGTGTTAAAATACATGAGAAGTTTCAATGGGAAAAATTTGTCCCATGAGGAATCTTCACAGGTATTAAAGCTTGTAAACCTCATTTCCATTTTTTTCTAATAACTAGTTATTGTTTGTGTGTATGCGCACACACACATATATTATATGTTTTAGGTTAAGGCCACAAAGGGCATGGAGCAAAGAGAAATATCACTCATCATTGTGGTGAAATAGGTTTAAATGTATTTATTTCTGCAATTCTAGGTATAATGAATCAATTATTTGACTTTATTAAACTTTCCAATACAAAATAGATCTCTAATATTGTTTTTGTCGTTGTTGTTGGTGTTTTGTATTTTGACAAGAGAAAAAACATGGTAGGTTTCCCTCTATTATTTAAGAAGCAAATAATGTGGGAAATGTGTTGGACTAATTTCATCATATGGATGGAGAGAGGTGAGATTACATTGAGTTTTCTCTTAATTATCTAATAATAGTGCAATGTTTTCGTTTATTTAAAATATGGCCAAACAATATTTATCTTCATTAATTTCTTATTTTAATCCAAAAATTACCTACATATCCAATTTCTAAAACCCATCCTTCTCACTATCATTTTCACTAGCAATGCAATGCACAATGACAACATCAAAATGTTTCCCACTAATGTCAAGGTTCTCCACCTCACAAAATACAAAATGGATGGCTAACCTAACACATCCAATTACATGATTAATAAGTGTTGTTGAGTATGTGTTATATTTTGATCATGTACTATCCTAACCCCCTGTGTGCAAAGAAAACGACAAGTGGACAATGTCGGGTATGTGTTTTATTCTTTGCATGACTATTCCCATGTGTTGTATGTTGCACTGAGCGTGGGGCGGTGGTAGCCCCGTAAAGAAAAATGGGTGTATTTTGCATCTGTTTCTAACTGCTTTTTGCGCATAATTTTTTCCTTAAGTGGTTTTGTGGTTCATTGTGTTTTTTCCCATGTTTTTTTAGTTTTGGTTGAGTAACTATGATTGTATTCTAATCCACCATAAATCGATTGGTAGTTGATGGATGCCACAATAGATATATTGTATTGTAATACTGTATAGAAGAACATATCGAAAAAATCTTGATAGTTTCCCCAGTTTGGGATTCTAGGATAAAATCTCTATTTTAATGTGTGTGTTTTCAATTGCATCTTTTCTATTTTATTAAGAATAATTTTGTAACAATTAATTGTACATGATTAAAACCTACATGTTTGGTGGCATTACTAGAAAACTGACACTTACTACACTATACACTATCATTCTCTTGGAAAAAGGAACATTAACAAGTAAGCCTTGGCCTAAGACGTATGACTCTCTATACATTCCCATGCCTTACGCATGGCCCTATTCCATCTCAAATGAGTTCTTCTCCCATAAGCTTGGAAGGTCTTCCGTCAACATCAAAATCACTTTTCCTATAAAAGGATATGCTCATATAGTACTTTGCCAATGCCTCTCTTGAACTTATCAATGTTTGGGTGTTAAGATCCTCGCGCCCTAAAAATGATAAGAAACAAATAATTATTTTCCACTTCGATGGGGAAACCTCCTTATACAATAGATACAATGAATAAGATAATATTTGATCATCCTAAGAGTAGGTTTCCTTAGTGTATATATATATATATATATATATATATATATATATATATATATATATATATATATATATATATATATATATATATATATATATAAAGAGGAGACAAAGGATGCAATCATAATAAAATGGGACTGTTTGGTCAATTTAGTGATGTCTAAATTGCAACTTTTAAATGTCAACCCGGGGCTCGTAAGCTGATGAAGTGAGGTGTACTATATGTACTTAGATAACCTTTTCTAAGTCTTTTGTCGTTTTTATCTTTTTAGTTTGTTTTTGATTGTATCTTTCCTAATGTGATGTGATGGAGATGTAATAAAGCGAGTGAATGTGGGTGATTGTGATGATTTCTAAGTGATTTCTTGAAACTTAAAGAGTATTCTAAAAGAAAACTTGAACAATAACTGAAATAAAATCAAAGCTTAAAATCAAATAAAGGACTAATGGCATCGGCCCAGTATCTCTGCTGCTGATGAAAATGAAAATGAAATCTATATTAACTCAATGAAAAGCAAGAACAACTACTTTACACTACTTTACACTATTTTAACTCTTCATTAAAATCTAATCAATGTGAAATCTAAGTGAGACAAATCACACTATTTTAACCTTTTCTTAATCATGTGAGAACAATTATGAACAGGTCAGCAATGTGAGTCTTAAAGCAAAATAAACCAAGCTGCACTAAGTGATGTTTTGGCTCCAATAAAGTTAGTTGATTATAGAAAAAGAACCATCAATAAATGAACAACTTGATAACTACTGAGCAGAAAGTAATGTGCAAGTTAAAGAAATGATACTAATGAAAATCAAACTGCAAAAAAATAAAGGTCAGCAGCCTAGACAAGATGATCACGCATGCCACTAGTTGTACAAAGAAAAGAAAGAAAACTGTCCCGGGCTCGCCTAAGAAACCTGCATAACACACTGATCAGTCATGAACAAAAGTGCAGAAATGTAAATCAGCAGAATTCAAAGTTTATGTACAGCTATTATACATGTTGAAAATGCAGAAATTAAAAGACATCTGTACAACTATTATACATGAAATCAGAAAAAGAAATGCAAGAAATTAAAGATTACTATACAAGACTTCAGCAAACAGGGGCCCTCTGCCTACTTCAGCCGATTCAATGAGCAAATATATGCTTAGATGTAAAACAGTCTTCTCATGTATTAAACATCAAAATGTCAAGTACAGTGGGGAGCTCAAAATTACAAAACGATTACAGCAACGACTAACTATCCAGTGTTCAAAGACGCTTTATTTATAACAGAGGAAAGCAAACTAACTTAACGAAAACTAAGCTATTCAAGCAGTTGTGTAAAAACACGTAATCTTGCTGCATCCTCGGATTTAGGCAACGGTCGTTGTGGGCATTCAATCTGCTGTTGGATTCATGTTTCCCACTATCTTCGTGGCTGAGGAAGATGCCACCTGTTCTTCACGTGCTCCAAAACAGAACACACAGAGCCGTGCCACCGCCAATGACTTCTGTTGACCGTATTTTCCTCCTCGTTGACCACGGGTTTTCATGACCGGTTTGGGTGAGCTGGAAGGACACACACCATGTCCTTGGTTCCATGAACTTGCCCATGCGGCTCTTCTTCCCGGAGGACACCTGGAACATATCATTTAATAAAACAGCTGCGGAATCCGGGGTTGGCTGCGGAAACCGGGATCAGCTGCGGAAACCCTGTGTGAGCTGCGGAAACGCAGCACTTTGAACCAAAATTCTAAACCAACAACAGTCATTAGCATAATTAGCAAACCATGTAAAAAGTCCTAAAATACAATGATTTGAGCAATTTGATGGAGGGAATGAGTGGCAAAAGAAGGAAATGAATAGGAAAAGGAGGCTGAGAGGATGTGTGAAGAAGTGCAGGTTTGAGGCTCAACATACCCCCACTGTGAAGGTGTTGCATGTCCTCATGCAACCAAAACTTTGTCATTGTTTTTCAATCCATGTGCTCAGATGCTTCTGCCAAAACATCTAGCCTTCTTCTCTTTCTCCTTGCTGCTAAAATTGTCCTTGGTTTTCTGACTAAACACCTGAATTTCAAATTGATCAATGCCCTGCTCAGTTTCTTACATTTTCTCTTCAATTTTATGTTCTTCTTCTGCCAGAGTCCTAAGTGAAGCATGGTATTGTCATGGACAATTTTGTCCACCTTGCTTTGTTCTTTCAATGCTTCGTTTTCTTGTTTAATATGCCGGTTCAGGACTTCTAGCTCAAACACCTCCTGTTTTAAAGATTGGACCTGTTCATCAAGAGGCAATATAGTGCTTGGACCTGCAACTGATTGCTCCAAGGTCTCCAAATAATTGTATACCTCCTGCTGGTCAGGGTCAATTTCAGGTGTTCTTCTTGGGCTATGTTCAAAATCAAATTCTGTTTGAGGTTTTGGCTGAAAGGGACTCTCTTCACGTGGAGGAGTGGACTCAACACGTGGAGGACTCGACTCAAGGTCAAGCTGAGTTGGAGCCTTTTCAGGTGTACCTTCTCCCAAATCAATGAAATGTGATTGTTTTTCTTTAGTCACACTCATTTTTTCTTTAAGTCTACTGCTTGTTCTCACTTGTGCACTAGTGCTCTTTTGCTGGGCACTCTGTTTTTCTTTCTGTTCTTCTTTGAGAGGGCAACAGCTTGAAGTTGTGCTAGTCTATCAGCCAAGGTTTGAGAGTCTTCTTCTACTGAAGGTTCCGGTGATGGATATGATTCTTGAACAATTGTTTTCCCTTTATCCTTTTTCTGTTTCTTGGTTTTATCTCCCTCTTCCTCTTCTTCTTGAGCAATTTCTTGAGTTTCTACTGTAGGAGGATCTTGGGCTGCAACATTTCTTTCTCTTCTCCTACTTCTTTTTGGGATTCTAGGGGAACTGCTAGAGGCTTCAGTCACCTCTTGGAAATGGTTTCTGATTAGAAACTTTTCCCATGTATCCTTGTTATTCTTCAATTGCTCTTCTATGAGAATTCTAATGAACCCGTGATGATACAAGTGGGGTTCAATATGGCCTACATTTTTCTGGACAGTGGAGCTCATTTTCTTCAGGCTTGCTAACAGAAAGTAGGGTAAATTGAGGGCATGGCCTTCCATGAAATTCATCATAATCTTTGCATGGTACATATACATAATGCCAAAGCGGCCCTCACATGTGATAAACTTTTGAACAAGTAATAACAATGCAGTCCATTCTTCCTTAATTACATGCACAGGAATCCCTTTAGTGAATATTGAAGTGTCCATACCTGGGTTCTTAAGCATGTCTTTCCATCCCTGATCTTCCAGCCCTCTGTTCTTAAACCATCTGTCTCCCTCTTGTGGTAAACTGGTTGCTGCTGCTATGGTGTTCTCTGTTATTGTGAATTTCAGGTCCCCTACTTCCACGGTGTGTCCATTGAAGGATCGAGCAAATGCTTTCGTTACCTCCTTATTATACCCTCTGAATTTTTGAATAAACTTCAACCACTTTGCTTTCTTTAATGCTTCCTTCGTCTGTGGATACCCTTCTAAATACTTCAGACCCTCAAGTTCAGCTCTAAGCAGCTTCCCCATCTTCGGCTCTCAACTTCGGCTGAAGCTTTGACTGTGTGTGGATGCTCAAGGAGGATGCTCACGGGAAAAAACAGGTGGATTACGGCTGTAAGTGGAGTAGCCGTAACGTAATGCAAGGCGTATTGCAGAACTGTAATCGGGGTTTGAAACAGAGTTGTGGAGTTTGCAGCGGAAATGAGAGTGGAAATGGTGTGAGTATGAGGGAGTAGAAGACAAACACGAGAAATGAGTTCAATGCATGCGGAAATGGAGTGATAAGTGGACGGAATAACGGCCGAATCCTTTAGAGTTGGGTGGCTTACGCACACGTCTCAGCGTTTGGCTACGGAAGTGATGGTGGAGGAGAGACGTAGTACAGTAGGTCACTTCTTCCTCGTACGGCTAATAAATGAAAACATAATCCCATTTCAAGTTTGAATTAAGAGTGATTATGGAACCGTTAGAAAGGGATGAGGTGGACGAAGCATTATCGTGGAGGAGGAATGGGATGATCTTGCCGAATCATTGCATTTAGTGGCTCTTTCCATGATTTAATAACTATGCATAAAATGACATTAAATTGTTGTTTGGAAAAGATTTTGATCATACTTTCATAAGTTTGCCATTTGTTGATTAAGGTTGCTGACCCATTATTGCTTTTTGATCTTGCAGATGCCTCATATCCTTGCTATCCTTGGTGATGATGATACCTCTGACTGTGATTTTTGAAAACAGAGTGCTGCTGTAGAGACAGAGTGTGCTGGCTGCGGAATCATTTCGAGTTGCGGAAACTGGTGCGAGCTGCGGAAACGGTTCCCAGTTGCGGAAACTAAGACAACTCCCCTTTAGCTGCACAAAGTTAGTTAGGAAAAAGAACTAACTGAATGAAATAGTCCTGAGAGGGACTTTTATTGATGGAATGGAATGAAATGAATGGAATGAGATGGAAGTGAAGTGGAATGGAGATGAAGATGAGATGGAGGTGAAGATGGAAATGACAAGTGGAGTGAAGATGGAGAGAAAGAGATTTTTTTTTTTTGGAAAATATAGAGTGTCAGGTGTCCCTGATTTTCACTCCATATTTTCTGTATAAGACCGCCAATCTGGGATTGGTTTTCAGGCTTATACATTTTTTTTTTTTTTTTTTTTTTTTTTTTTTTTTTTTAATTCAGAAAGAAACAGAGACTAGGCTGATGGAGGAGAAGAATTCTTCTCCACCAGCCTCATTGCAGAATTTTCTTGAAATTTTTTGACAAAGTCCTCTTTTGAGAGTGGCTTATGATAAATTTTCAATCGGTGGCCATTCACAATGAGAGGAGTTTGAAACTCATCAATAGTCTTGACTCGAACTGCTCCATTGCTAAAGACTTCATCAATCTCATATGTTCCAAGCCAATGAGTTTGAAATTTTCCTTTGAAGTCTTTAAATTTTGAATCAAATAGTAACGCCCAATCTCCCTTTTGAAACTTCTTCTCTTTGATATATTTGTCATGCCACTTAGTTCTTTGGTGCTGAACTAGATCGGTCCTTAAAATTGCATCTTGTCTTATTTCATCTAGCTCATTCAGCTGCTCCATTCCGTGCTTTTGGGCTTCTGATAGACTCATCCCCAACTGAACTGCCATCTTGAAGGTCTTGACTTGGAACTCAATGGGGAGCAAGACTTCTTTCCCATAAACAAGTTCATAGGGAGAATGTCCTGTTGTGTTCCTCCATGTAGTTCTATAGGCCCATAAGGCTTCAGGAAGCCTTTCTGCCCAATCTCTTATGTGGAGATGAACAGTTTTGGTGATGATGCTCTCAAGAACTTTGTTTGTGGATTCCACTTGACCATTTGCTTGCGGATGGTATGGAGTAGATTTTCTATGCTTGATTTTGTATTCTTCCATCAGCTTCTCCATCAAGTTAGATGTAAATTGACTTCCTTGATCTGTCACAATTTCTCTTGGGACACCAAAACGAGTAAAAATATCCTCAAAACGAAATTGAACAACTGAATTTTCAGTGGCAGAAGGCAATGCCTTGGCTTCTACCCATTTAGTAACATAATCAGTGCAAACCAATATATACTTCTTTTGTTTAGATGGTGGATTAATAGGTCCAACAAAATCTAAAGCCCATTTCTCAAAGGGTTCGATGAGTACCTGTGGCTGTAATGGCATTTCATTTGAAAGAGTTGGTCTCCCAACTCTTTGGCAGCCGTCACACCTTCTAACATATTGTTTTGCATCTTTGAAGAGAGAAGACCAATAATATCCTAAAGAAAGGATTTTATAGGCCGTCCTCTTGTCAGCAAAGTGTCCACCGCACGGTTCATCATGACATGCCTTAAGGATGTCAGGCATTTCATCTTCCCGAACACATCTTCTGATCACACAATCTAGCCCTGTTTTGAACAATTCATTAGAAATCCATGAATACTTTGAACTCTCCTGAATGATTTTCCTTTTCTCATTAGGAAATAAGTGTGGAGGTAGCTTCCCTGTAACCAAATAGTTAGCAATATCTGCATACCAAGGAGTTTTAGTAGTTACTGCAAACAAATATTCATCTTGAAACTTATCCTCTACGAGAGAATCTTCGTTAGTATTTTGGATTCTAGACAAGAAATCAGCTACTGTATTTTGTTTTCCTGGTCTATCTAACACAGTAATATTGAATTCTTGTAAAAGTAAAAGCCATCTTGTAACTCTGCCATTAGTAACAGGTTTTTTCATGAGATATCTAATTGCAGAATGATCAGTATGGACAAAAGTTTCATAGCCAGTTATGTAACGTCTAAACTTGTTGATTGCATGAATAACGGCTAAGAACTCTTTTTCAGTCACAGTATAATTTAACTCAGTGGGAGTCAAATTTTTACTGGTATAGTAAATGGCATAAGGAACTAAATC
The DNA here is from genome assembly GCA_031772625.1 of Pinus tabuliformis. Lineage (NCBI taxonomy): Eukaryota > Viridiplantae > Streptophyta > Pinopsida > Pinales > Pinaceae > Pinus > Pinus tabuliformis. The sequence continues at coordinate 710,643,895 of CM062819.1, read as the reverse complement.
CTTTTGACCCAACACAGCTCCTAGAGCTGTATCTGAAGCATCTGTAGAAATATGGAAAGGAAGTTTCCAATTTGGCCCTCTAAAAATGGGTGCTTTAGATATTCTTGTTTTTAGAGTTTCAAATGCAGATTGACAGTCAGGATCCCAATTGAATTCACAGTCTTTTGTAAGTAATTTGAAGAGCGGAGATGCTATCTTGGTGAAGTTTTCAATAAATCTTCTATAATATCCAGTAAACCCAAGAAAACTTCTAACATCTTTTTGACAATTTGGAATAGGTAACTTGGAGACGACTTCAACTTTTGATCTATCAACTTTAATTCCATCTCCTGAAATATGATGTCCTAAAACAATCCCTTCAGTAAACATCATAAAACATTTTTCATGACTTAATGAAAGATTTGTTTCTTTACATCTTATAAGGAATTTTTCCAAATTTTCTAATGCCTCTTCAAATGAATTACCATAAACTGTAAAATCATCCATATAGACCTCTACACAATCATGAATTAGATCAGAAAAGATTCCTAATACTGCCCTTTGAAATGTTGCAGGTGCATTACATAATCCAAAAGGAAGTACTCGGTAAGCAAAAGTTCCCCATGGACAGGTAAATGTGGTCTTGTCCTGATCTTCAGGTGCTACCTGAATTTGATTGTAACCACTAAAACCATCCAAAAATGAGAAATACTTTTTGCCAGCTAAAGTATCTAATACTTGATCAATAAAGGGTAAAGGAAAGTGATCCTTCAAAGTTGCTTTGTTCAATTCCCTGTAATCAATGCAAACCCTCCATTTACCATTCTTTTTAGGTACTATAACCAAAGGGGAAACCCACCGGCTATCTGAAATGGGGTAAATGAAGTTTACATTAAGTAACTTTTGGAGCTCTTCTTTCACTATCTCCCTAAGGTTTGGATTCATCCTTCTTTGAGGTTGTCTGATTGGTCTACTGTTTTCCTCAATGTAGATGTGATGAATGCAAGTCTTAGGGTCAATACCTTTCATATCGGTATACTCCCATGCAAATGCAGTAGAATGTTTTTGCAAGATTTTGGTTAGCTCCCCTTGTTGTGATTTTTCCAAATTTCTGTTGATATTCAATGTTTTTCCTGGAAAAATCTCAATGGTAGAACTACCAAACTCTTCCATAGAGAAAAGAGACATTTGTCTAGATGATAGACACTCAATGTCAGAATCCAACTGAAATTGTGTGGAGTCATATTCTGAAGATGGTTCAAAATTTTCTAATGTGTTCAGAATTTGACTATCTTCACTAACCTCAGAAATGGTAAAGACAGGTTGTATAGTATCTTCATCATCAATCCACTCATTATCCCCTATTTCTGTAATTGCTTTTGCTGGAGGATACAGATTGAACTTCTTTGTCGAATTACCATCAGAAATATACATATCCCCAGACCTACAACTTATGAAAGCATCAGCTGTGGCTAGCCAAGGTCTTCCTAAAATAAGAGGATGTCCTCCTAGATTACTCTTGGGAGTTACAATCATAAAATCCACTGGATCTTCCCAAGAGTCTAGGGAGACTGGAATGTCTTCTAATACACCATCTGGTTTAATAATTGATCGATTTGCCAATTGCAATAAAGTAGGTGTAAAAAGAAGATTAGGAAGTTTTAGCTGTTCCATAGTCTGTCTACTCATAATGTTAATAGCAGCCCCTAAATCAATCAAATTATTTGGTATTTCTACCCCATTGATATGCGTTTTGACAATTGGACTACCGGGATCTACATATTTCTGCATAGTAATTTTTCCCATCATGATATCTGCAATTTTTCCTACCAGGTGGATCCTTCTGGTATCTCTTGGTTTCCTTCCTGGTCTTTTAAGGCTCAACTCCTTTATTGTTTTTGCTAGAATAGGAATTTCCTTAATGGCTTGTAACAAGGGAATCTTGATACATACATTCTTCAATTCATCTAGAAAATTATAGTCAGGCAACCAAATTTGTTTTTCCACTCCTTTGTCAATTTGTAATCTTTCAGGAAAAGGAGGTGTGGATAAAGATGCAGGTTGCTCAACTATGGGAGTTGTGGGGGTTAATTCTTTTTCTTTTTCTTTTTGATTGTTTGGGTTTTGAAGAGATGCTTCAGAACCCTTATTGGCTTCAAGAGATTCTTCCTCAAAAATGCTTTGCTTTTGATCATTTATAGAAGGCTTATCTAAGACTCTACCTGATCTGAGTTGTACTTCATTGAGAGGAACAATCATATAGGTAGGAAATGGTTGACTTTCCAACATGTAAGCATTTTGAGGATTTTTATTATTGGGGTTTGGCAATGGCTGAGAAGGAAGTTGATTTGACTTCTGTTGGAATGGAAGCAAGAGTTGAGAATTTGGATTCTATTGAGAAGGTTGTTGTTGTTGTGGAAATGGCAATGATAACTGTGGATTTTGATTTGGAAGTTGTGGAGCTTGTTGATTTTGAAAAGATGGAGGATACTGGTAAAATTGAGCAAATCTCCCATAAGGATTTTGCATACCTTGTACCCATGATTGAAAAGGATTTTGAGGTTGGGACCAAGTTTGTTGCCAAGGATTCCAATTTGGTGGGGGTTGAAAATTCATAGAGTTATTAAACCCTTGATTTTGTTGCCCCTGCCAAGGTCTCCTTGCAACAAAACAGAGAGATTCGAGTGTATTTGGATCTTCTTGAAAGACAACTTTGAGCCCAGGGATTGAAGGACAATCCTTGGTCTCATGATTCTCTGAACAAATTACACATGTCTCTACAAATTTTGCATCTAAGGGACATTCCCTTAGAGCATGTTTCTTTCTACACTTTGGGCAAAAGATGGCCAAAGCCTCAGCTTCTGCTTTCTGCTTATTGTGAATCTTAAGGGTGTCTAGTTGTTCACTAAGACTTCCTAAGATATCAGTTTTAAATTCATCAAGCATATTGCCAATCTCAGCCCTACTTACTGATCCAGTTGCAGATTTGTTTGCTCTGATGAGAGAAGGATCTCTAGGCCCTTTTTGAGTTTTAGACTTCCCCCTTGAGAGATGGACACATAGTTCTGCTATATCATTGAGTGAAAGTTGAGATATATCTCCCTTTCCCATCATGTTCAAAATATCTATCCATTCATCTCTAATGGCTTTCAATAGAAGGGCTTTTAAGGTCTCCTCATCTAAGTTGTTCATTTTTGCTCTTTTCAAGTTGTATTGAAATCTTTCAAGAAAATCCTCCAAATTTTCATCTTCTTTTTGCATCATTTTGAATACCTCATCCTTGTGATTGGTGGGCATACAATAGTCCAGGTACCTGTCCAAAAATGTTTGTTTCATATCATTCCAAGACCTAATGGATTGAGTGAGTAATCCCATGAACCACTTTAAGGCTGCTCCTTTCAATGTGGAAGGGAACAATTTGAGTTTTTGAGAGTCTTCCAGATAATCATAAGTTCGACAAACGACTTCAAACTCAAATAGAAATGTTTCAGGGTCCTCATTCCTCATCGCATGGAAGTTTGGGAGGACAGATGGTGAGATGTTTTTCATGGTGGCTCGGGAGTCCTCATCGACTATAGGAAATCCGAATGAGTTATCTCCATCCCTATTTCCCCCAATGTTACCTCGACCTCCTCCATTGTTTCCTCCTCCTCCTCCTCCTCTACCTCTACCTCTACCAAATCCAGGTGCTCCTTCTTCTGTCATGGTAGTCTCCCTGGAGACTTCAGAGTTTTTCGGTTCCTCTACTAAGGGTGAACGAGAAGGAATTTCTCCCTCTTCTTCAGATGATTCTACTTCTTCAATTACAATTTGTCCTCCTATGGAAGGAAGAAAAGGGTCCCTTTCTGATTCAGATTCGATAGATGGTGTGGGAGATTCAACTATTTCCTCTTGAATTCCAGGAATCCTAGGGCTAGGAGTGTAAGTTGGAGATGATGGAGGTGTCTCTTGTCTATTCCTTGAAGTAGATGGACTTGTAAAAATCGAACTCTTGGCTCTAGCTAAAAACCTTCCCCTAGAATCTCTTGCTCTATGCATGTCATTTTTTTATTTTCCTTCAAGTCGGGGTAATAATTCTCTTTCTGATCTTCCAGATCACTCTAGGTGCAAGAAGAGAGCATACTCAAGAAACTATTAAACCAATAACTTTCTCTTTTCTGATCCTCCAGATCACTCTAGGTGCAAGAGGAGAGCATACTTTGAGAGGTTATTAATTTTCCTTCCTTGAAATTTTCTTGTTTTTTTTTTTTAAGAATTGGCTACCTAATTTCACTTCCCCGGCAACGGCGCCAAAATGTTTGGTCAATTTAGTGATGTCTAAATTGCAACTTTTAAATGTCAACCCGGGGCTCGTAAGCTGATGAAGTGAGGTGTACTATATGTACTTAGATAACCTTTTCTAAGTCTTTTGTCGTTTTTATCTTTTTAGTTTGTTTTTGATTGTATCTTTCCTAATGTGATGTGATGGAGATGTAATAAAGCGAGTGAATGTGTGTGATTGTGATGATTTCTAAGTGATTTCTTGAAACTTAAAGAGTATTCTAAAAGAAAACTTGAACAATAACTGAAATAAAATCAAATCTTAAAATCAAATAAAGGACTAATGGCATCGGCCCAGTATCTCTGCTGCTGATGAAAATGAAAATGAAATCTATATTAACTCAATGAAAAGCAAGAACAACTACTTTACACTATTTTAACTCTTCATTAAAATCTAATCAATGTGAAATCTAAGTGAGACAAATCACACTATTTTAACCTTTTCTTAATCATGTGAGAACAATTATGAACAGGTCAGCAATGTGAGTCTTAAAGCAAAATAAACCAAGCTGCACTAAGTGATGTTTTGGCTCCAATAAAGTTAGTTGATTATAGAAAAAGAACCATCAATAAATGAACAACTTGATAACTACTGAGCAGAAAGTAATGTGCAAGTTAAAGAAATGATACTAATGAAAATCAAACTGCAGAAAAATAAAGGTCAGCAGCCTAGACAAGATGATCACACATGCCACTAGTTGTACAAAGAAAAGAAAGAAAAATGTCCCGGGCTCGCCTAAGAAACCTGCATAACACACTGATCAGTCATGAACAAAAGTGCAGAAATGTAAATCAGCAGAATTCAAAGTTTATGTACAGCTATTATACATGTTGAAAACGCAGCAATTAAAAGACATCTGTACAGCTAGTATACATGAAATCAGAAAAAGAAATGCAAGAAATTAAAGATTACGATACAGGACTTCAGCAAACAGGGGCCCTCTGCCTACTTCAGCCGATTCAATGAGCAAATATACGCTTAGATGTAAAACAGTCTTCTCATGTATTAAACATCAAAATGTCAAGTACAGTGGGGAGCTCAAAATTACAAAACAATTACAGCAACGACTAACTATCCAGCGTTCAAAGACGCTTTATTTATAACAGAGGAAAGCAAACTAACTTAACGAAAACTAAGCTATTCAAGCAGCTGTGTAAAAACACGTAATCTTGCTGCGTCCTCAGATTTAGGCAACGATCGTTGTGGGCATTCAATCTGCTGTTGGATTCATGTTTCCCACTGTCTTCGTGGCTGAGGAAGATGCCACCTGTTCTTCACGTGCTAAAAAACAGAACACGCAGAGCCGTGCCACCGCCAATGACTTCTGTTGACCGTATTTGCCTCCTCGTTGACCACGGGTTTTTATGACCGGTTTGGGTGAGCTGGAAGGACACACACCATGTCCTTGGTTCCACGAACTTGCCCATGTGGCTCTTCTTCCCGGAGGACACCTGGAACATATCATTTAATAAAACAGCTGCGGAATCCGGGGTTGGCTGCGGAAACCGGGATTAGCTGCGGAAACCCTGTGTGAGCTGCGGAAACGCAACACTTTGAACCAAAATTCTAAACCAACAACAGTCATTAGCATAATTAGCAAACCATGGAAAAAGTCCTAAAATACAATGATTTGAGCAATTTGATGGAGGGAATGAGTGGCAAAAGAAGGAAATGAATAGGAAAAGGAGGCTGAGAGGATGTGTGAAGAAGTGCAGGTTTGAGGCTCAACAGGGACCATGAGGGGTTTTAGTCTACATAACAATATAACAATATAAATGTAATAACTCAATATATAAGGCTTAATAAGGGATTTTTGGGTTAACATGGGGATTATATAGGGCTTAATGTGCTCCTCCCCTTCAAAAAAGTGTTGTCCTCAACACTTGACTATCTGTGGGTATTTCTACATGAAACAATCATCTTCCTATATCGCTTCTTCCACTAGTAGGTTCTTCCATTCGATGAGGTACTCTATAATTTCTCAATTTCTCAAATAATTGGTCCTTGTTTCCAAAACTGTTTATGGTTCTAGTATTATTTTCCCTTATTCATTAATCTCTAATGGAAGAGTTTGGATTGGGATCTTATAATTGGTGACCTTGTTTAAGCAAGAAACATGGAAGACTGGATGTACACATGAATATGGAGGCAACTCCAATTTGTAGGCCATACTTCCAATCCTATGCAACACCTTATAGGGGCTATAATACCTAAAATATAATTTAATGTCCTTCTTTTGTTTCTTGAGGGACATATGGCTATATGATTGTAGTCTCACAAATACGCAATACCCCACTTCAAACTCCCTTTCATTTAGATGTTGAACTACTTGTTGTGTCATCCTATTTTGTGCCATAACCAAGTTGTCCTTCTGTAGTTTGAGAATCTCTAGTTGGTGTTGGATGTAGTCCTTTATTGCTTGAACCTTTATAGTCCCTTTCAAGCGTTATGTGATGGATGGAGGATGGTATCCATAAAATTCCATAAATAGTGACATTTTTTATGAAGTATGGAAGCATGTGTTGTACCACCATTCTTCTAAGGGAAATCATTTGACCCATTTTTATATGCCTATCAAATGCAAAGCAACATGTATATCCTTCTAAACATTTGTTCATAATCACATTATTCCTATCACATTGAGGATGGTAAGATGAGCTATGAGCCAATTGAGTACCCAAACAAGAAAATAATTCAATCCAAAAATTTCCAGTGAAAATTGGATCTTTATCACTTACAATAATATTTGGTATTCCATGTAGCTTTTGGACTATTTCCATGAATGCTTCTGCCATAGTAATTGCTTTAAAAGGATGAGAAAGAGAACAAAAGTGGGCATACTTTGTCATTCGATCTACCACTACCATAATGACACTATTTCCTTCAAATTTGGGTAAACCTGTAATAAAATCCATTGAAACTTCTTCCCAATGTTGGCTTGGTATGGCTAATGGCTGAAGGAGCCCTGGGATCTTGATAGTCTCTCCCTTATTTTGTTGGCATACCACACATTCTGCCACAATTTTTTGCACATATTCTTTAAGACCTTCCCCAAAAAAATATTTCTTGATTCTATGGTATGTCTTCAAGAACCCTGAATGTCTTCCTATAAGATAAGTGTGTAAGTTCAATAGGGCCTTCTATTTTACTTGAGAATTCTTACATAAGTATAAGCGATCTTGATACCATAACAAATCATTTTTCGACGTAAATTTTTCTACTGCGTTAGGGTCCTCTTGTAGTCATTGGATGATCTTGCATACCTTCTCATCTTGTTGCCATTCTATCCTTGCTTTTTCCACCCAGTAAAATTGTGGAATGGAATACATAGTAAACCATTTGTGTCTTCCTCTTTCCTTGAGAGTGCATTTGCCACAATATTTTGTTTTCCCTTTCTGTAAATAATTTCAAAGTCATAACCCAACATCTTTGTGACCCATTTTTGTTGCTCTTTTGAAGATAATATTTCTCCAGGAAGTACTTCAAACAATTGTGACCTGTTTTTACTTTGAAGTGTCTTCTTATTTGGTATGGACACCATTTCTTAACTGCATGTAGTATGGCGAACATTTCCTTTTCATAGATGGGTAGGAGTAAGTTATTTCCTTTAAGTTCACTACTTTCAAAAGCAAGGATTCTTCCTTCTTACACCAACACTACACCAATGCCATGGCTTGAGGCATCACACTCCATAATAAATATTTTGGTGAAGTCAAGTGTCGCCAAGACGAGAGTTGTACACATAGCCTTTTTAAGTTATTTAAAAACTTTGGTTACATCTTTAGTCCACAAAAATGCTTCCTTCTGCAATAATTTTGTTAGATTTGTTGCTATTTGACCATAACCCTTGACAAATTTATGGTAATATCACGTTAATCCTAAGAATAATATGAGTTTCTTCAAGGTATTTGGGATTGGCCATTCCCTCATAGCTTTGATTTTGTTAGGATCCACCTTGAAAACATCGTGTGATACAATATGACCCAAATATTCCACTTCTTGTACCCCAAAGGCACACTTGGAAGGCTTTGCATATAGTTGTTTCTCTTCCAATTATGTTAAGACCTCGTCAACGTGCTATACATGCTCTTCCCAAGATTCGTTGTAAATTAGTTTGTCATCAAAAAATATTAGCACAAATTTTCGAAGGAGGGGTTTGAAAATAGAACTCATCAAACATTGAAGTTTTGGAGGCGAATTTGTAAGTCCAAATGGCATAACTAAAAAATCATAATGACTCTTATGTTCTCTAAAGGTTGTTTTGGGAATTTCTTCTTACCTCATTATGATTTGATGATATTTAGAACGAAGATCCAACTTAGTAAAGAAAATTGCTCCATGCAATTCATCTAACAATTCATCAATGATAGGAACAAGAAACTTATCATTGATGATCATTTTGTTCAGTTGTCTATAGTCTAGACACATATGGCATGAACCATCCTTTTTGATAACCATCACCACTGGTGAAGAGAAAGCACTTTGGCTAGGTTGAATGATGCCCACCTCTAACATTTCTTGAACCATATGCTCAATCTCACTCTTTTGTGCATGTGGATATTTGTAAGGCCTAATGTTAGGTGGTACACTTCTAGGTTGCAAATGAATAACATGGTCATGTTCTCAAATAGGTGGAAGACCCTTAGGCATTTCTCCAAATACCTTGGCATGATTGTTGATAACTTTTTAAATATCCACTGGAGCATAGGATAGAGATGTTTGAACATGTAATCAACAAAATTTTGCAACTACACCTTGGTTTCCCTTTTTTAGAAATTTTTTCATGTTATTATATCTCATCACTTTACCAGGTTTCCCTTGGATACCTCTAATTTCAATTTACTTTCCCTTTGAGAAAAATCTTATGAAAAGATATTGGAAATTAAGGGTCATTGTTCCCAATGATTGTAACCATTGGACCCATAATACAACATCAAAACCACCCATTTGTATTGCCATCATGGGACTAACCAATACATACTCTCTTATATTTAGCTTAATCATATTACAGTTTCTTGAAAAATTTATCTTACCTCCATCGACAATCATCACTTGAAATTCTGGTGCTAGATATGCGAAACAATTAAGAAGTTTTGCCGATTTGTAATTCATGAAGTTATGGGTACTGCCTAAATCAATCAATGTTGTCACCCTTTACCTTTTAATATATCCTTCTATCTTGAGGGTTTGTGGAGTACTTATGCTGACCAATGCATGACAAGAGATTGTTGGAGCAATTTCTTCTAGCTCTAGATCTTTTGAAGTTTCCACTTCTTGATCTTCTTAATCTTAATAGTCCATGAAGAATAATTTCTTCTCACTACATTTATGCCATTTACTATACTTGTTGTCACTATTGAAACATAGTTCCTTTGCTCTTCTTTCATCCATTTGTGGAGGAGTCAACCTTGTAGATTAGGAAAGGGAGCTTTATTTTCTCTATAGTTATTAGTGACCAATTTTCTAGTGCCCATATTTTTACTTTCAGCTTTCCTTTCCAGACTGAAAGCATGCTATAGAGATTTAAGTTCAAATAGGCACACCTCATGTTGGATGTTTTCCTTTAAAGTACCATAAATTCATCTAACAAGTTATTCTATAAAATATTCTTCACTTTGAAGCTCAACTTTTGGAATTGTTGAATGTGCTTTGTAACATGACCTTTTTGTCGAAGATTTACCAATTGACTAAAGAATGTGTTGCTCTTAATATCCCCATAATGTGCTATCAATTCCTCTGTAAAAATGGACCAAGATATAACATAATCATTTTATATTTCACAAAGCCATTGATACTATACATGTTGGTCTTATTCTAAAAACACAGATGCAATATTTACCTTTTGTAAGGATGCCACTTGGTGTAGATCAAAGTATTGCTCCATCTGAAATATCCATGTTACAAGATCATTACCATCAAATTTCCTCACATAAATATTCATAATGTAGTATTTCCCTGGTGTTTACTTGAAAACCTAATGATGTGGATCTTTGATTGAAAAGTCATGAGTATGTTTTTGCAATTCAACATTTGTGCTCTCCAATTGTGATAACATACTCCCAATATAAGATTGATTCTCAACAACATGATTCTCCTTGTTTTCATGATTTTCTTGGATCTATACATCCCTTTTAGGAAGCCTTTCCAAGATATAAATCATGGATTTCTGTATTTCTTCCTTATTTTCATTCATCTTCATTTTTATTCCTTCTATCTTCTTTTCTATTCCTTCCTTATTTTCATTCATCTTCATTTCTATTTCTTCTACCTTCTTTTCTATTCCTATCTTATTTTCATTCATCTTCATTTATATTCTTTATATCTTCTTTTCTATTACTTCCTTATTTTCATTAATCTTATTTCCATTTCTCTTTGAAGCTTTTCTTGAGAACCTGGGAATTTCACCTTTTTCAACATACTACCATTCATTTCATTAACTTTCTTCTCTAATTGAGATAACCTAAGTTCTAGGTGTTCACTTGCTTCATGGGTCAAGGATGGGCGTTCAATAGATATAATTGATGTAGTGGCTTTCTTTGGAGGCATGTTGGAAAATAATAATAGCCTTCCTCTGTTTTACAACAAAAATAATTGGCTCTTCTAATGAATAGTTAGGTCACTAGTAAGTTATGTACCTTGAAGAATACCATGATAACAAAAGCTTTATTAATATATCTATGAGATTTGAGTCCTTCTGGATCTGAAAAATTGTTCTGCAACACTGTGATATGTAGGTTCTACAATTCCACAAGTGTGAACTGAATATGGTGTGCCAATTGAAAGTTATAGTAACTTTCTCGGGACTTGTTGTTTTTTTGGACTCTTCCCGTAGGAAACTTGTATAGCATGCCATGTGTCAATTCTTTAAATATAATTTTGGAACCTGTATTTATGTACTTCTATCTATCTCTTAAAATCCTTGAAGATTTCACAATTTGAAAATTTCCATACAAGAAAATATAGAAAAAATACCAAGCTGACTTGTTTAAAATTTATTTCATGACTGTTCACAAACCCTAACTTCCATAGGGTATAATCTCAAAGTATAGTGAACCAAATTCTGAAAAAGTTACCAGATATTCCCCGATATTTCCTCTTAATATGGTTTAAGTTTCACTTTATGAAGCCTTAAAGAAAAACGTTATAGTACAAATGCCAAACTGACCTGTTTGAGACTAAATATTGGAGCATATAGAAACCCTAAGTTCTTTGGAGATCTCATAATATATAGTGAACCAATATATACAATTTGGAACAAATATTTACCACGATTTCCCCTCAACTTGGTCGAATTTAAATGGTATGAGGCCTCACATAAAAAAGTTATAGCTAAAATTCCAAACTGACCTGTTTGAGGCAAAATTTAGGAGCCTCCAAAAACCCGAACTTCCTTGGACCAAATATACAAAAATATAGCAAAATAGGATCTAAAAATTGAATCAGAGATTTCTTGGGATGTTTTCTAAATCATCTCTAGGTTTTGTTGTCTAAAACTACATAGAAAAAAGATCTACTGAAAATTCTATGATGACCTATTTGAAGCAGTAAAATCCAAGGATCAATCGCTCTGATACCTAATGTTATCATCCCTGCACCTTAAAAATGATAATAAACTAAAATTACCATTAAATTGGAGGTTGAAACCTCCTTATACAATAGATATAATAAACAAGAAAATATTTAATGATCTTAAGATTAGGTCTCCTTAGTATTTATAGGAGTTAAAAGATACAATTATAATAAAATGGGACCATGAGGGGTTGTAGCCTACATAACAATATATCAATAATTAATCACTCAATATATAGGGCTTAATAAGGGGTTTTTGGGTTAACATGGGGCTTATATAGGGCTTAACATTGGGATCCATTCCTCTTTTCAAATTTTATTTTGCTTCCCTAAATAATGCCTATAAGTATAAACCAACATCAACTTGCTCTTGCTTATACAAATATGATATGGAAACATGTTCATAAATTACTTAATTACAAATCTATATCTACTCTTAACATTACTACTATGATGATGCTCAATGCTTTAGAGGTGAACAACGGTACCTCCATCACATGCACTTATCAAAGGATTTAGTATCTAAAAATAAAAATGGTTGGAAAGACCTCTCTTTCTCTTACTATTAGTCTAATATATATAATAACTCAATTTTCTATCCTTAATCAATACTTAGGATACAACCATATCCCTTGTATTCCTTAGTAAACTGCCTTCTTTTCCATTCCTTCCATAAGGTTTAAACTTACATGGTTCAATTAGGATTTGTCCTATTTTCCCATGATCCCAAGGACAAATGAGGATTAATTGAAAAATTATATCTTGGCATCTATTATCCTTTTGAATAATATGTCATTTTATCAATTTGTATGTCTCAACTTAATCCCTAGTCATTTAATGACTTCCCTTAAACAAAATAGTGCTTAATAGTGTGCTTTGAAGTTTAACCCTAAAATTTCATTATAAAAATTACTTTTCAGTCACAATGTAAACCCACAACATTTATAACTCTCCCTTTAACCTTTGAAGAGATTTATATTTCATAGAGCCCTCTCTTCCCATGATAGGTTCGAATAGTACCCCTTAAGAGTTCCAAATTCTATCCAATATGTCAGGAGTTCCAAGTTTGATCTAATAGGTCCCTTGGTTTAGATATGATAGATGAGAAGCATCTATAGACTTGAAACCATAATGAAGCATAATAAAGCATGTTGTTGTGTGAAAATAAGTTTGAATCATGCCCCTTCCTTATAGGTGACAATATCCTCAAACTATATGATTTATGTTTAAGAAAGAGAAGTCTATAACCACATAGAAATCTATAACTCTCCCTTTAACCTTTGAAGAGATTTATATTTCATAGAGCCCTCTCTTCCCATGATAGGTTTGAATAATACCCCTTAAGAGTTCCAAATTCTATCCAATAGGCCAGGAGTTCCAAGTTCGATCTAATAGGTCCCTTGGTTTAGATATGATAGATGAGAAGCATCTATAGACATGAAACCATAATGAAGCATAATAAAACATGTTGTTGTTGTGAAAATAAGTTTGAATCATGCCCCTTCCTTATAGGTGATAAGATCATCAAACTATATGATTTATGTTTAAGAAAGAGAAGTCTATAACCACATAGAAATCTATAACTCTCCCTTTAACCTTTGAAGAGATTTATATTTCATAGAGCCCTCTCTTCCCATGATAGGCTCAAATAATATCCCTCAAGAGTTCCAAATTCTATCCAATAGGTTAGGAGTTCCAAGTTCGATCTAATAAGTCCCTTGGTTTAGATACGATAGATGAGAAACATATATAGATATGAAACTATAATGAAGCCTAATAAATCATGCTATTGTTGTGAAAATAAGTTTGAATCATAACCCTTCCTTATATGTGACAAGATCCTCAAACTATATGATTTATGTTTGAGAAAGAGAAGTCTATAACCACATAACTTAGCTCTGTTAATGTTGAAATCAATTCAATCCATGAAATAGTATTTTTGTTCACAAAAAAGGCACTACCATAAGACAAGACAAGGTTGTATTGTCATCCCTTAGTGCACTTTTATGGGGAAAATTTCCAAGTTTGTATGATAAGGGGTGCATCTTATTTTTGTCATATTTCTATCAATTCTATGTCATATTGGTTATTGTGCACTTTTCACGGTGTTGTCTCAACAACAACAAACGAAAAAGAAAGTTTTATAGCATCGTCTTCCATCAAAATGTGTCATATATTATTATACAGAACACATAAAGAGTCACTTTTATGTTTTATGTTGAAAGTATGTTTGTTGCATTGTACTAGCATTGTGGTCTGTTAATATGGGATATTAATTTTTTATTAGTATTGAGTCAATTAGCATTGTTATGACATCAAAAAATGTAGTGATTTAGTTATTTTGTATAATATTTGCATCTTATTAACCTTATGTTAGTGTCCAAGATGCATCGTTATTATTTATCTTTCCATCATATTAATGTTACTTTACATTGCTTATCCACCATATTAGTGTGTCATAACATCATGATTATTTCTTTTGTGCCATTTTTGTATCTTTTTAATGTTGTAATATATATATTTTTCATCTTGTTAACATCAAAATTGTGTTGGTTTCATGTTAAAGTTGTGATGAAATTATTATTAAAGATCTTATTATTTTTAGTTAATTGAATTATCATTGGTTATTTAATTATTGATTAGAATTCATTAATTTAATTATTAATTTTATGATATATAAATATTGACGGGATTGGTCATTAGTACAAACCTATTTTACAACAAACTAATCATGAGAGGAAAAGCCATGCATATAAAATGCAATATCCCAATAACATTCAATCAATTTCATATCGTGAAAGGAAAAAACCATGTATCCAAAAACACAATTATAAAATTATACCACATAAACATTAAATCAATTTCAGATCATGGAAGCATTAAACCATGTCTATATAATCACAATGATGACATTTAAATTAAATTTTAAAATAACTATGTAATTTGTTATGCCTGGAAATAAGTGGTACACCACCCCCTTGGGAAAATGTCAACTTTATATATAATATAGCATGGAAATACTACATATTAGGAAATGAGATGAATTTGATATATTTGAAGTTGATTGAACTACTTGTAAATAAATGGCATATTTCCCTTGAGGAAATGTCAACTTTGTATATAGCATAGGATGCAAGCTTTTATGTACATGTAAGGAAACGAAATGAATTTGGTGTATGAAAAGTTGATTGAACTATTGTGAATGCTCTCCTCATCCCCATTATGTAAAAACATGATGAAAAACCATGAGTTGAATAAAAAACAAACAAATAAATGTTGCTATTTAAAGATGTAATAAAAAACATGTAACTTAAAATAGTTGTCAATGCCTATTCATTCCCCTAAATTACACTCATCATCATTAATCATATATGTTCATTTTTATCTCTTTGCTATGTGCTCAAACATTAATACACATGACATAAACCAAATATGTACAAAGGAAAATATATTATATTGGATTCAATTACTCTTTGAATTTCATTGAAAGATACAAGATAAATCCTACGATGGCTAACATGCCTAAATTTATTGTGTCCAAGACTTGATCAAGGCTTGATTTTTTATTATAGTCTTTAACAATTTTTCAATTAATTTTTTCTGCAATATAAAACATAATTAAGCACAAGTGATAATAAGAATTATAAATGCAATTTTCAATATTGAAAATAAATACATATTTTCAATATTATATAACAACCACAAGGTATCTATTTGCAACTCTAGATTTTTTCTTGCTATTGTTATTATATCTTTTTACCTTTTCTTCTATTACCTTGATCCTTGTCTCATAAGGTATCCTTTTGCAACTCTGTATCTTTTGTTGCTAATGTTATTATATATTTTTACCTTTTATTCTATTATCTTGATCCTTGTCTCTCTCCCTATAGGTAATATCATCTTTTGACATAGAATCTCCATTGGAAACATGACCTATAGAAATATTACAACAATATGCTATTTAGGAAATTATGGAAAATCCATGGAATAAAACACACAGAATATAATTTTTCATGAATATTGAAAGTACACATGCATTAAAACAACATACATAGAGATGCTTTATTCAATAAAAGATAACAAGGAAATGGTGTACAATAAATCCATGTGGCTGATGCTCTATTGAAGTAAGAACTTCATGTCACTATTATGGATGAGTACTACTCTTTAAATGCTCATAAATGAAATTCTATATAAAACTAGGATTGGCTACTTTATTGGGATATAAAAAATCATCATGAGCGTGCAATTATGGCCTAAAATACAGTCAAAATGTAGCACAATAGTGTAGAATTCATTCACTTTCGTAATGCTCAAAATCTCACATAGTGCATAACAATTTCCCTTGCACAAGTGAGGGAGGGACATGCGTAGTATTATGGAGTCATAATACTAACCACCATCAATAGTATTGGACTAATGTGGAGGTTAATGATCCATGTGTGGGTTGCATTTTAAGACTAATATGGTTCTTTTTCTATTACAAAAACCTTCATATATTATGCAAAATAATTTAGGTGATGGGTCATGAGTATTTCATGACTCCTTAGCCTTACTCTTTTATTCACTTTGCATTTGGAACTCAATCTCAAAGTATTCCCATGTCCATTAGGTGGAGTTGCAACAAAAATAAAATAAATGTAAACAAGTAGACTTAGGAAAATGTGACTCTTTTAAAATCTAACATTATTGTATTCTATATAAAATTGTTCCTTATCCAAAATTTTAGGGAAGGGAGAGCAAGATAAAAGAAGGAGATGGAGGAGGGATAAAGAAAAATACAAAGAGGGAGAGGAGTGGGGAAGAAAAAGAGGCAGGTGGAAGAAATAGAGGAAGAGGGATTATGAGGGGATTGAGGGATAAGAGGTGAGGAAAAGAAAGAGGGGGAGGAGGGAGAGGGAGAAGAGTAGGAGTGGGGAATAAAAGGCACAAGAGGGAGAAAAGGTGGGGAGAACAAGAGGAGTGTAAGAGGAAGAGAGGAAGAGGATGAGAGATAATATGAGCAGGAAGAGTGGGATAGAAAAAGAGAAAGAGGGGGAAGAGGATGAGGAGGAATAGGGTAGAAAAGAGAAAGAGGGAGAGGAGAAAGCAAAAAAGAAAAAAAATAAAAAAGAAGAGGGAGCAGGGGGATTTGCAGATAAAGGAAAGAAAGAAATGAAGAGGGGGGAGGGAGAGGGATAAGAAGAGGAGGGGGGAGAAAAGAGTAAGAGGGAAAGAAGAGGGGGAGCAAGAAGATAAGTGTACAAGGAAGAGGGGGAGAAGGGAGAAGAAGACAAGGAGGGGGGAAGAAAAATAAGAAGGAGAGGGGTGGTGGGTGGAGAAAAAGAGGAAGGGTAAGGAAAAAGGTAGAGGTAGAGGAAGGAAGCATCATAAACCTAGTTTTTTTTTTTTTTGCAGATCCCATCTTCATTTCCAACATCTAAACTTAATTTTTCTTTAAATCTACAATTTTTTATATTATTTTTAAACACATTTACTTATTTTATTTTTAAATGGGGGACAAAAGGTGCAAATAATGAAAAATATTAGCTTATCAAGTGATATTATCCACAAATATTTGTACACTACTCTTGCTTAGTAACTCCACCAATCCCTTTAAGCTCCAAGAAGCCTTTCCCCAAATCCTATTGTGAAAATGAAATGAAGGGGACTTTTGTTTTGTTTTTTTAAACTTAATTAAAAAATAAAAACTTATAATGCACAACTTTGTTTGTTTTGTCTTATCTTTTTTTATTTTTAAAATTTTAAAGTTTTGCATCATTCATTGCGTTGAGAGGCACATTCTACAGCCCAGTATGACCCCAATGTGTAAGTATGTCACGTCCTCAAAAAATAATAAAAATAATTTTCACTAATGTCGGCCAATCTTAAATTATATATAACTTTTTAATCTTATTAATGGACTAAGATTAATTATTAAAATATAACTATGTATTTGAATGGATAGTAAATTATCTCATGCTTTTAATAGTTCCTTTATCATATACGTGAATTTGAATGGATCATAAATTTACCTTTAACAATTTTTTTTACCACATTAAAATTCCAAATTAAGTAAAATTTTAAACATTTTTACTCTTTACTAAAGCCAATGTCATTTCTTAAATCAAAGGAAAAAGGTTAATTCAACACAAAGAATCGAAAATCTTGCTCCAAAATATTTTAATATTTCTTTTAACTAAACATTTGTAAAATGAATCTTTAAAAGGAAAAGCCATATCTTAGGGATATATTAAAATCTTTAAAGACATAAATATTTCCACATTGTAGTTGTAATATTTGAAAATATTAATTTGAAAATACAGCTTGAGTGGGCCTAATGGTTAGGAGCATGTGTTTCCTCCTAAGAGGTCACAGGTTCAAAACTAGAGTGGGGTAGAGTTTGTATGCCTTCGTAGACTCAACAATCAAATCACTACGCAGAGGTGGGTCCCTTGTCCCACAAACAAGGGGGTCTCATACACCAATTTGGTGTGTGGCTTGGTCATGACATTAAAATTGGATAATAATAATAATAATAATAATTATTATAATAATTCCATTGCGCGGAGGTGGGTCCCTTGCCCAACAAACAAGGTGTAGAAAATCCTATAGATTCACAAGCTCATGCAATGTACTAAAGAAAAAGACAAGAATCTACTTCTACTTTCAACCAGTGGAAGCCAGTAGATCGATGAAAACAGTGTGAACAAGAAGAATATAAATCAATGGCACATAACACAAGATGTATCTGGGGAAATCCACTGCTCAAAACCCTACTATCTGTATTGCATATATAAGAAATATGAGTGAGGATACAAAGCTTATTCTCACTAGAACAATTCCACACAAGTATGCTCAACTCTCTCAACTCACAAGCTAGCTCTTAGCCAACACTTAGCCAATTCTGCAGCTCTCCAAGCCCCTAATATCTTGTGTAATTCCTAGGATGAATAGCCTGTATTTAAAGGGAATTCATGCTTCCAAAATTGCACAATCCAAACATAGGATCAATCTCTGATGCATGCATGATATTTACACTGTAGTAAATAATACCGTTGATAGTACATTGTCCCTGCACTCTAGTTTCAAATGGGTCTTTCTCTAAACTGACATGCATGAGTTTCTGATGAGGGAACCTTCAATTAACTAGAGTAGCACTAGTGGATTCAATAGTGCACCAATTGACTATTAGTCCTCTATTAGTTCCACAAACAATTTGGAACTAATTTAACAAAACTTAACTTAGTAAACTGAGTGATCTAATTTCCAACTCAATTTAAACTCATATTGGACCCCTAAAACTTAGGGAGAACATATACATGACTACAAAAAGACTTCCAACTCGAAATTCATAAGCTAATTAAGTTAATTAAACTTAATTAACTATTTACAAGTTGTTATGAGAATAGAATTTGATCTTAATTCACAATTTAATTCAAGGACAAATTAAATTGGAATTTCTTGTTGCCATTTCTCAACATAAGGGGTCTCATACACCAATTTGGTGTCTGGCTTGGCCGTGACATTAAAATTGGATAGTAATAATAATAATAATAATAATTCCATTATTTAAATGATACAACTTGAGTGGGCCTAATGGTTAAGAGCATGTGTTTCCTCCTAAGAGGTCATAGGTTCAAAACCAAAGGGGTGTAGAGTATGTATGTCTTTGTAGGTTAAAATTGGATAGTAATAATAATTATTATAATAATTCCATTATTTAAATGATACAACTTGAGTGGGCCTATTAATGGTTGCCTAATGGTTAAGAGCATGTTTTTCCTCCTAAGGGGTCATAGGTTCAAAACCATAGGGGGTAGAGTATGTATGCCTTCATAGACTTAGCAGTGAAATCACTGAGCGGAGGTGGGTCCCTTGTCCCACAAACAAGGGGGTCTCATACACCAATTTGGCGTTTGGCTTAGTCATGACCTAAAAATTTGATAATGATAATAATAATAATAATAATAATTATTATTATAAATTTTTTTAACAGGCCATGTAAAAAACATAATTAAATCTAATGTTGATATTATAACATCAATATTATATTTAATATTAGTATTGATATATTATAGTATTAATATTAGTAAATTTAATAATTTTGGATTAATTCAATATTAAATTTAATATAATATTAATTTTTTTTATATTATAATATATATTAAGATATCACCAGCTCAGATCCATCTAACACTAGATCTATCATGTGTAGAGAGGGATCAAATCCCTCTAGGTACAAACCTTCTTTTTGGAGTGTAGAACTTGAGGAAAGGTTTGCACCTCACTGGATTTGATCCCTCTCAACGCATGATAGATCGAGTGTTAGATGGATCTAAGCTGGAGCATAATGCTTGCATCAACAATCATGGCACAATCATAAATTGCACATTGAATTAGAATCATAATTATGTCACATTAGTGTTGTCATTGCCAATGTTTATATGGATTGAAAATTCATATAGCATTGATTTAACTTCTAATAATGTTGTGTTGACATCATCTTAACATTGATTTTACCCCACAACTCAACTAAAAAAAAAGCAATTCTATAATATTTATTATAACCCTCATAGAAACTAGTAAGGGGGAATATTTTATCATGACCATGCCATCCTAGAGTTGTGTCAGGATTGTATATGTCAATGTGAATACATATTGAGTGTTGTTTCTACATCGTGATGCATTTTTTATAATTACAATAAATATTAAAAGAATGAAATCTCTCTCTCTCTCTCTCCCTCTCTATCTAGAGAGAAAGATTATTTAAAATGATCAATTTGCATACTTATTAAAAAATTGAAATTTCTCAAGGGAAGCAAGTGCGAGAGGGGTTATTTATAGCTCTAGAGGGGAAAATAATATGCACTTACGAATGGATTTTTTCCATCATGCCAAAAATAAAAGTTGAAGCCTATGCTCTATAACAAGGACTCAATCTAGGGAAAAGTTCTCAAGTCCATGATCTCATTGTGCCAGGAAACTCTTGTTTAATTATCAAGCATATGTTATATAACTCTAATTTAATATATCGATGTTTGTATTCCATTTTGAAAAGGAGTAAGTGATAATGTAGTGAATTTTAAATGGTGAATTGGTGTCATATCGTTCACAAGCATAATGTTATGGCAAACTCTAAGGTTGATACCTCAACAAGGAGAAGAGGGTGGATATCATATGTTAGTGAATGAGTTTATGAAAAACTATCCCATAGTATAATTTCCTCACCACACAACATAGTGTCATCAAGGAATATGGCATTGAGCATTCGTTACACATTATTTTGTCACATCTAGGCAAATGATGTCAAATCCAAATCTTTGACCATCTGAAGAACTAGTGTCATCAATACTTGAATAACATGGAATAAATACCTCTCCATAAAAGATAAGAATCTTGAATTACATACCTTAAAAACCCTATTTTTGAAGATTGCCGCAGGCTCCAACATTACAACCTATAACATCACACATTGAATAGCTAACATATTATGTCGTTATTCCAATTTTCCTTATCAAAAAGTGTGTTAGTATTTTTACGTGGGTAAAAAGTAAAAAGGATCATGAAGCCCCATTCTAGAAGCCTCATGAGGCATATTTCCTATTAGTGAGGATATGGACTCTAATCCTTGCCCAAATGGTTCTCATCCCTACCATAGTGGATCCCATCCCTTCCATTATGGATCTAATTCCTACCTAAATGGATCTCAAACTTCCATTCTTGGCTTATAAATACAATACAATCAAAGGAAAAGGGGTTGGATTTTAGACTTTTGAAGTATACTTTCACTCTGATAAAGTATCCATTGAATACTTTTGAATGCAAGGTTGGAATTGAGGAATATTGGGAGGAAGCTATCGACATGAAGGCTTTGGTTGTAACTCTCTCCTTTTCCTTATTAATACAAAGTATATTTCTTTCCCACATATGTTGTATAATTGTGCAAATATTGTAATGGAACTCCTTGATCATCTATTTAGAATTTGTTGAGTATTTTATATATCAAATGCTTTGATTAGTTGTTTGTTGGTGATATTGCAGGTTTTGGCTTTAAGGCAGAATAAGAGCTACAACAAAAAAATAATAAGCGAGGACAAACTTCAGATTACCATGTATGTCCATATTCACATTTTCAATAGTATTCTATGGAAATCTTGTATATTTTTGTGTGTGTTTTGTTGTAGTGTTTGGATTTCGAACCTAGGGAGATCACTCTTGTCCACAAGGGTGATTAGTTTGCCAAAAAAATTATTGACTCACTAGGAAACGAGTTATCCTTCTGTGGTATTCCTTTTTTTTCTTAAGTCAAATCTTTCATGAGTCTCTAGTCAACCCTATTTGATTCTAAAACCCTAAATCTTTTAGATCTTTTCAAAGTTTTTAAATATTTTCTTGAATTTTAAGCCTATCACACTGTGCTATGGGAGACAGTACGTTTAATCCCACTGTGTCGTTTTGTAAGATGCGATTATCCCTGTTCATCACAAACTATTGTGGGAGACAATTCCTAATTGCACTGTGTTGTTCTGTAAGCTATGAATATCCTTGTTCATCGCACTGTTATGAACTGAATGCCTGCGTTGACCCTGGAAAATTGAAAAATTCTTAGGGTTTTTCCTTGTTTGATTTAAGATCTATCTTTTGCTAAGGTTTTGAGTTTGTTCTTAATTTGTTATAGGTCTAACACTTCAATTTTATTTTGTTTGGTTGTCTTGTTTTGGAAAATATCTTTTCTTTTGTGAAAAGTTTCCATTTTCATTTCTTCAACATAATTAGTTTTTATTTGTTGATTGAAGTATTTCGAGCGTTCTTCTACATTGGAATTACTTTGTCAAAGATTTATTTGTTGGAGTGTTTTATGAAAAGAGTTATTATTCCTTTCCATAGAATATTTGTTTTTCAAAAAGAAAAATCTTGTATTGTAGTTCATGGGTGAAGTATTTTTTAGCTTGCATTTTTAAGCAAAATAAGTTGCATTTCAATTTCTTTGATTTTCATTCAAGGAGTAGTTCATGTTTCTTGCTTTGAATGTTACACTTGTTTATTTTCTTGAAGCCCCTCACTCCTTACTATAGTTAGTATTCATCGAGTTGAAAAAAGATTACATTTTCATATTCATTGCATTAATATTTGAGTAGAGTCATAATACCATTGGTTTCATTTCCATTCACCTATTGAGTAAACAACAACTTAAGAATCAATGCTTAATAAAATTAATTAGACATTTTTATATTTCTATGGTAGTTACACCTACATTAGATTAGTTGTAGGGATTTGGAATAGGTGTTGAAAGTAAACGCTCCAAAACTGCAAAAAAACATAGAAGCCTATGATAGGGAGTGAAATCTATTTAATGAATCTTGTCTCTCGAAAGCTCCTCTTACATAGGATTCAAGCATGAGGCCACATTGGAATCGAAACAATAATCTATCTTGCTTTGTTGGTTATGGTGGCATTGATATAAACACATTACAAATGGTCTTGAAAGGCACTTTGGTGTCACTTGAGAGGACTACCTCATTTTGAGGGATCTCTCAAGGGGATTTCGGGCTTTGTTACCCTACCCTTGCATGTATATCTGACTGTCAATTGCCCCCCTAGGAAAGTTTGTTGTAGGTGGTGACCTTAGTGAACATAATCCTAGGGCTGTTACACATGTTGACGAAAAGGGGAAATCTTGTTCTACTTGGGATTGATGTTGGCTAGACTCACTAGGGCATTCTTGGAGGGTACTTCACTATATGTGAAGATACTTACACCAGGTTTGGATCATTAAGCAAGTTTTCAATGTAACTAGTTCCACATGCTATATCTCTAGCCACTTTTCATATTGATCTTTGAGATGTTGGATTTCATCACCAACTAGTGTGGTCACTGTGAAAAGATTGTTTGTGTGGTTTTCTTCCTTAGATTTATTAGTGTGTGTTGTTTATTTTTCCTTTTAGCAGACCTTAATTTGAGTTTGATGGCAATAATTCCAGAGATTGCCAATCAAGGAACCCTTTTAACAAGGATCTTAGTCCTTTTCCTTGCTTTGGAAATATTGGTCCTCCTTACATGACTATGCTGTCCCTTCCCAAATTCATGATAGGTTTATTGGTATGGTTGTTTTCAATTTCTTTGGTCCCAAATACCCAATCTGCTCCACCTCAACAACACCAACCTCATGTTGACCCTTTACCTTCTTCACCCTTCATGTCTTCTTCCTTTTATTGTTCTTCACCTGGTGAAAGTCTTAATGATAGTAACCAGGATGCTAAGAAGAAGAACAAAAGGAAGAAGAAGAAGAAATAAAATAGACAAGGGGGCACCCAACCAACCATTGTTTTGAGTTTTGAAATTATTGAGGAACCCTCCAACATACATTTCAAGACCAAATATCCTTGCAAGCTTTGTAAGGGTGATCACCTTATTAAATATTGCCTTAGTATTCCAAAAGTTTTAAAAGTGTGGTCTAAGGATTTTCATAAACTCGATGTTGGTCCATCAACTAGTGATTATAAGGTTCCAGGGATAAAGGGTAAATGTAGGTTTCCTTGTAGGTTATGTGAAGGGAGTCATCAAACTCACCTTTTCCCTCATATGGATGAATTCTCAAAATTGTTGGAAAAACTTACTGTTTCTTAGCAACAACTTCCAACTGGTCACTGTAAGCTTTCTCCCAACCTACTGTCAGTTGATGAAGTGATCGATTTGAGTCAATCATTGGTCGATCTCACCCTTCATTTGGAAAGTGAAGTTTAAGTGGTTGATCCAATTCTATTATTGGTCGATCCCACTCTCCCCTTAGAGAGTGAAGTTAATACCGCTCAGGTTCTTGTCAATTCAGATCTTTCTTGACAGGGGGCATTTCTCCCATTCCCCCAGAACCCCCTACAAGTACTGAGCTCATTTTCTTTGATTGAAATAGGCTAGAAAATCCTCATATCCCTTATTACATCCCCTTCCAAATCATTATTAAGGTTTGTGATAAGAACATATATCACATTATAATAGATGAAGGTGCTTCTGTTAGAATTTTATCCTAAACCACTTGGCAAGATTTGGGTTACCCTTAGCTTGTGCCTGTTACTTAGAATACATTGGCCTTTATCAGAAGAGCCAATGAACCTTTAGGGATCCTTCCTGAACTTCCAATTACCTTGGAAGGAAAAAATATATGTATTGATGTTATGGTAGTCCAAGGCCTTGGATTTCAATTTTCTCCTTGGGTGAGACTATGTCTATTGTATGAAAGTTGTCATGGTCACATTCTTTCGCGTGATGTCTTTCCCTTATAATGGAAACATTGTGACTGCTAACCAAATTTCATTTTTTGATCGTGATCTGACTGCCAACCATCCAACCTCCATGAATGTTCACTATATGCAAGTGGTATCCCCCCCACCATAGGTTAATTATGTGGAAACTTGTCCCATGTATTCACTTACCAATGAAAAAGAGCCTCTCACTGTATGCTTGACTTATTTTGTCTTCAACATGGTGAACCCTTCAATGAGGACATTGGAGCCTGATATTCCTACCCCTATTGAGTCCCTTGATATGTATTCCTTCCAGAGAATTGTTCTTCCATCTGACGAATACCTCTTGGAAGCCATGATCGAGATGTGTCACTTGGCATGTATTCTTTCTAGAGCTTTGTCCTCTTGGAATATGTGATGAAGATCATTATGAGCATAATTCCTTTTCTGTGTCAAGCTCGTTAAAGAATGAAACAGGTCGCATGAGCATAGTTCTTTTGCTGTGTCAAGCTCACTGAAAAATGAAACAAGGTGCTATGAGCATAGTTCATTTTCTATGTCAAGCTCATTAAAAAGTAAAACAAGATGTTATGAGCATAGTTATTTTCCTATGCCAAGCTTGTTAAAAAGTGAAACGAGTTGCTATGAGCATAATTCCTTTTATGTGTCAAGCTCGTTAAAAAATGAAACAAGATGTTATGAGCATAGTTTTTTTTTGTGTGTCAAGCTCATTAAAAAGTAAAACAGGTCATATGAGCATAGCTCCTCTCCTTATGTCAAGATCATTAAAAATTTAAACAAAAATCTCTCTCTAAAGTTTGGTGGGCATGTGCCTTTAGTTACTATAATAAAATTAAGCCACTAGCTTCTGTCGTTATGCTCGAGGCACAAAACCTATCTCAAGCATAGTTTTTCTCTATTTCAAGCTTGTGTAAAAATGAAACTTATCTCGAGCTTAGTCTTTGTTCCTTCTCGTGCTCGTAAATACACGAGAATAAGTTACCGAGTATACTTTTATCACTTTTTCGGGCTTGTAAAAACTATACGAAAAAGGAACTTTATGGAGTTTCCTTTAAGCTCTTTTTAAACTCCCTAAACATGAAAAGTTTGTTGAGTGAACTTGTTTCCTTTCACACTCGTTAAAAGGATTATAAAGGGAATTTGTTCGATGAAAGTTTACCCCTTTTCCAAACCAGATAGACTAATTATGAAAAAGGTATACTCTAGTCAATCATGATTAGAAGAGTTCTAATTTGTATTGTTATTTATGAAAAAGAACACCCTTGGAGTCTTCTTTATGTTATTTTCAAATTCCCTAAATATGAAAAATCATCGATCTTTACTTTCTCTGGGCTGGTTAAAATTTTAAATTGAAATAATTAAACAAGTTATCTTTTATCCTTTTTTCAAACTCATTAAACATAAGCAAAAAGGGCCAGATTGGAGTTTCCTTTTATTTCTTTCCAAACTCTCTAAACATGAAAATACATTGAACTATGCCTTCATCAGACCCGTAAAATATACACTATGAAGGAATCATCCATCATGATGAGACCAAACTACTCCTTCTTAGGGTTCGTTAAAAATATTCCAAAGGATGAGCTTATACTTCAAGCATATGTTATCCTCCTCAAGCTTGTGGAAAAATAAAGAGTACTTGCCAGATATGGTGGATAAAATTGGGAAAGAAATATATAAATTATGTATTTTAAAGGCAACAAGTCACTCTTGAACATGACACTCCATCAATCTTCATGTCTGGGTTGGGAAATCCAATTGTCTCTCTCTTTGATCATGCCCCATTGAAAGTCTTCATATTGGTCTTTGATCCCATATTGAGTCTAGTGTTTCCAAGTCAATTGTCATGTCATCAATATCTTAAAGAGAATTTAAACCTAAGTCAAACAAATTTGTGGTCCTAAAAGCCTTCTGTCATGTCAACCATCCGTAAGTCAGTCCTGAATTACTCATGTTTTGTTCTACTTCGAACCTTGGCACCTGTTTCGTGTCATTGATGGGGGATACATCAAGGTACTTATGCTACAGATCACTTCCTAATGACTTCAATACATTATCTAGGAAGCTAATTTAGAAACCTTTCAGTACCTTGGAACTTGCATGCCTCAATTGTAGGTCTCCTTGCTTTCGACAATGTGTTTATGTCATTGACCTTCGATCGAATGATTCTATAGGTGTTTGACTCTAGATCATTTATTCACACTCCATAGAATGTACTAGAGTGCTTTGAGGGCCATTGTCAGAATTGGTGGTTCCTCTCACATATGCTAACTATTCTCATCATTGAACATTAATCAAATGGTTTCTACTATGTTCGACCTCAAGACAATTATTCACATGGTTGGATTTGTACTATGGATAGATAGAGATGAAGACCTTAGATTCGTTAGAAAATCATAAAGGCAGTAAAATCTTTCTTGATCTTGATAATTACTTGTGATGTTTCTTATTATTACTATTATTTATATCTTCTTTCTTTAGTTCATCAAGTAATTACCAAAAGCAACAACACATAAAACAATAGACACCAAATGTAGGAACATGCCAGGGAAAAACCCCCCTTGAGGGGAAAACCCAGTCAAGATAAATATTCCTTTCAATATATTCTTTGAGACTCTTCACTCTAGACCAAGACCAAACCTTCCCTCTACACAAAGTCAACCTCCCAGAATTTCGACCTCTTCCTAACAGCTTCGACTATGCAGCAACTTACAAGAAATGGTAGCTTCCAGAAATAATGAAATTAGGAATACTTCGATCTCCCAATCTAGGGCATGAAATAAAGAGAGAGAGACACACCAAAATTTCAATTTTCCTTGTCTCCTTAGACTTCCCCAAACTTGCATTCACTTCGGCTTCTTGACAATAGACTTCACACCTTTTCCCAACTACAAGAGAACTTCACACTTCTGCCCAACAACAAGAGATTTTCGCACTTCTTCCCAGCTATAGGAGAATTCAAACATGATGAGAGAATAATGCTCCAAATGAATTCAACGAGCTTCATTTTATAGGATTCTTGTGGGGTCGAATAGGGTCCTTAGGCCGACTTGATCTTCACTTAGGCCAACATGGTGTGGAGGTTACATAATTCATATTTTACTCAATACTTAACCTTTTTACATGATTCAAAAGCCCAAGAAGGGTCTCTTTAAATGTACAATAACTATATAGACTCATAATAAATACTAGAATTCCTCAATGGGGATTTTGACCTAAAACATGGTGACCTAAGCATGAAACCCATTCTTTAATAAGTCACAATGAAACCCATTCTTTAATAAGTCACAATGAAACCCATTCTTTAATAAGTCACAATGAAACCCATTCTTTAATAAGTCACAATAATAATTATAAAAATTATTTTCTTTATTATTCTGACAAGTACATTACATGATGACTCAAGTACATTATTGAAGACCAAACATATTTACATTTTCTAACACTCCCTCTTAACTAGGGAGGTATTCATAATGAACAAATACAATGGAAAATCTCAAACTATATGAACCATGAAGAACTTTAGGCACTGCAGTTCCATGGACTAGATTCCTGACCGGGGCAATCTATCCAAATAGTCACTCAACAGTTTAGGCAGCGCAATGCCATGGAAAAGATGCATGACCAGGGAATTATATCCAGGTGGGACTAAGATGGACTCAAGATTTCATCCCCTTTAGGTACCCTTGGGCTTGTTTGCTAACCATCAACCCAAAAATCCAGGTGTGTATCCAAAACAAAGCTCAATTACCAACACCATATTTTCCAATTTTAGGACTCAAACATCAACACAAAGTGTCAGCCATATGTCTTCCTAGGTAATGCTTCACTCACAAAACCTAAACACCCCTTGATCCAGAAGATCAATAATGACCAACATATCCCAATCAACCTAATTGGTTACCAACATGCTATCAAATCCTTCGAGAGATTTACCTGTACAAACACAACCTCAATCAATAATATATTTTCACATGTACATAATCAAATACAAACCTCTGAGGGTTTTCCAAAAAAATTGATGTTGCTTATCAACTTTTCATAGTAGGACTATCAACTGAATCTTTGACAGAAGATTCCTTAATCATACATTTTTCCTTCCTACCTCCCATGTAGCAACATATCCTTCGGAATTCATTCTTCAGTTGATACCAAGCTATGCCTCCCTCTCAACCAAAAAACATCTCTTCGTCCAGTCTCCCTCTTAATCTTGGGTAGATCTCTTCTATTCATGCTTCTGCTAGGAGATCAACTTCTTGATTTTCGACATCGGAGAATATTTCATGGCTTCCAATCATATAAGAGCAATCATCATCCCCATCATGCTTATCACATCAATGAACATCTTCACCAAGTTGAAGATTGTGTACCTGCACAACTTCAATAGCAAGTACAACCAAATCTATAGAAGCATAATGTTAGACATATTAGAATCACATAATAATTTCATATTCATACATCGAAGATACGTAAACTCAATTACAAACAAGATACATATACTCTTCAAAATATTTGCTAGGGACCTTGTTATACACCCTAGACTACTTCATAACAACATTCATTCCATCTAGGGTTTCAATGTGTCTTCCAAAGGTATGACATACATTACTACAACATATAACAAACCCTAGAAAACATTCACACAAATATAGATCTACAAAGCATCTAACAATATTTAAAATACATATGTTGGACTTCACACTAGGGATTTATATAAATTTTAGATTTAATACAAATCCTAGATTTTATACAAACAAATCAATAAAAAACAATCACAATTTAGTCATTAACCTGACCAGCTTCCACTAGGGTTAGTTCCATCCCCTAGTTTTTCAATCAACCATCAAACAGTCACTAACATGACCAACTACCACTAGGTTTAGTTTTCAAACCCTAGATTTCCGAGAAATCATCAAACTCAACCAAAAATTCAAATTTCAACAATCTCTTCACAAATATCAGATTATCATATAGTCAACATTCATCAGAGATTCCTAGAATTCCATTTTCACAAATTCAAAAATATTACACAGATCTCAGATCATCATATTTCATAGATTTTACTTTGACTCAGTTTTAACTCCAAAACCCTAGAATTCCACAATCTCAAAAATAATTAAATACATAGATCTCAAATTGTTACATTTCATACTAGACAATATCACTACTAGGATTTAACTGCAAAACCCTAGATTTTCATTTTCAACAATCATCTAATAGATTTCAGATTTTTATATCACACATACTAGATAATTTTAACTTCACTATAATACCCTAGATTCTTAGATAGGGACTTTCATTAAATCCTAACACAAGGACTTCCATTAAGTCCTAAGGCTTATGACCATCAATAATGGTCGACACACATATCTAGGAATTGATAATCATTCATAAGCATATCATATGTCCAACATCATAAATACATCTGACCTAGACCACGTAGGACTTCAAAGAAAAGGACTTATCTATATATGCCTAGATTTCATCATGCAAATACATTTCATATCATGAGTTAATCAAACCTAACTTCACAAATGTCAATACGAGTTAGACACACAATCATCTTGATTACACTAGGGTTTGATCAGACAAAGACACACATACCAAGGAAAACATTTCTAAGATAGTACAAGGGTCTTTCTCACCGATTCCACCAAAACCTAATGAGATAGGTTTCAAATGTGGAAACATAGTAAACCCAACATCACCAAAACTTCAAAATTTCTGGATTTTAGACCTTATCATTCAACCCTAACAAGTTAGGTTCTCATGATCATACCAAAATCCTAAACATGACATCATCAATAAAAGTTCAACTAGAATTCCACAATCGCCCTAAGCATTTAGGTATTTCAGACATTCACAATAGCATAACCTTCGGCTAGGGTTTTCCAGAACCTGTATAGGGTTATATTCAATCAGTTAAGAATATGAGTGGGGTGGGTAGATTTATAAAGAGATGAATCACCCAAACAAGAATCACTAAGATTCAATACAGCTAGTCATAACAAAGTTAGCAATAGATCATCAAAATGAATAATCCTTTCAATCAATGTATTTAAAAGCATACCTTTGTTTCTTGACTAACCTTGTCTTGAGAGATCCTCCTTCTTGCATATGTTTTTCCTAATAAAGACAATAGAGGCAGAAAGGTGATTAGTATTTAATATAATCAGCACTACATGAATACATGAACCCAAAACTGAAAATACATGAGATACTTATCTTTGGGAGTTGTTGGGGGCTCCCTTCAGAGCTTGAGGGATACCTACAGACTTATAAAAACAATACAAAAATTTCTTTTATAAAATATGTTAAAGACCTATAAATTCTAAAACATATAAAATAAGATATATAAAGCTACAAAGCAAAGGAATTAATAGTGTAAATCCATAATGTCAGGTTCTTAGGGCTTGACATTCTTTGATTCTCCTTCTACAACAAGGTTGGTTTGATCCCTTCCCCTCTTCTTATTCTTTGGATTCTCGGGATAGTCACTTTTGTAGTGAACCTTTTTATGACATTGATAGCACTCTATCTTGGACATGTCAACTTTCTTCCTCGGTCCCTTCGATCTCTTTCCTTTTACCAATTCCAGCACCTTGTTCTTCTCGAGGATTAGGTCAATCCTCTTCTTCCAGGATCTAAAGTTAGATGCTCCTTCAAGTTTGTTCTCACCCTTGATTGAGTTAGACATCTTTCTTGAATATAATAGATTCCTTACCTGAGACAGTACTTATGAATGGATCAATTGCTTGAGACTTCCGTTTTCTTTCTTCTTCACCAAAGCTGTGATACCATGTTAGAAAATAAAAAATGCAGTAGATATTTTCTTGATCTTGATTATTACTTGTGATGTTTCTTATTATTAATATTCTTTATATCTTATTTCTTTGGTTCATCAAGCAATTACCAAAAGCAACAACACATAAAACAATAGACACCAGATGTAGGCACATGCAAAGGAAAAACCCCCCTCGAGGGGAAAACCAAGTCAAGATAATTATTCCTTTCAATAATATTCTTTGAGACTCTTCACCTTATACCAAGACCTGACCTTCCCTCCACACAAAATCAACCTCCCATAATTTCGAGCTCTTCCCAGCAACTTTGACTATGCAACAACTTACGAAAACTAGCAGCGTCTGGCAACAATGAAACTTGGAAGATTTCGATCTCCCAATATAGGGCACGAAACAAAGAGAGAGAGACACCACAATTTTGATTTTCCTTGTCTCCTTAAACTTCCCCAAACTCGCATTCACTTCAGTTTCTTGACAATAGACTTCACACCTTTTCCTAGCTACAAGAGAACTTCACACTTCTGCCCAGAAACAAGATATTTTTGTACTTCTTCCCAGCTAAAAGAGAATTCAAACGTGATGAGAGAATGATGCTCCAAATGAATTTAATGAGTTTCCTTTCATAGGCTTCTTGTGGGGTCGAATAGGGTCCTTAGGCCGATTTGATCTTCTTTGAGGCCGACATGGTGTGGAGGTTACATAATTCATATTTTACTCAATACTTAACCTTTTTACATGATTCAAAAGCCCAAGAAGGGTCTATTTAAATGTACAATAACTCTATAGACTCAGAATAAATCATAGAAGTCCTAAATGGGGACTTTTACCTAAAACATGGTGACCCAAGAATGAATTCCATGCTTTAATAGGTCACAATAATAATAATAAAAAATTATGTTTCTTTATTCTTTTTACAAGTACATTACATGATGACTTAAGTACATTATTTAAGATTGAACATAGTTACATTCTCTAACATTTTCTGATATATCCAGGCTGCATGGAGTTTTGATTATTCATAACTATGACATAGATCCATAATGTATGTCTGGTGGTTATGTTCATACTAAGTTTTCCAAGCATGGATCCACACTGTATGTTTGGTGGCCATTACTTCACTTTATTGACATGGATCTTTGTACATTTACATACTTATGCTTAGAGTTGGATTATGAGTATGGGAATGCCTACCTTAGAGATGATCATATGATGTTATTGTGTTATAATCTTTTGATTATTGACTTATTGGTTTCCAACCGGTTGTAATTGTTCCTTGATTCAAACATTTGCATGATAAAGCACTTCAATCATCATACATTTTTTGACTTTGTACTTTAGGGGGAAATTTGTTACACATTGTTTTGTCACATCTAGGAAAATGATGTCAAATGCGGATCTTTTCCCATCCAAAGAACTATTGTCATCAATCACTAAATACGATGGAAGAAATACCTCTCCATAGAAGATAAGAATCCTAGATTACATACCTTAACAACTCTATTTTTGAAGATCGTCACAGGTTTCAACATTACAACCTGCGACATCGCACCTTGAATAGCTAACACCTTGCATCGTCATCGCAATTTGCCTTATCAAAACGTGGGTCTGTCTTTTTACGTGGGTAAAAATAAAAAGGATCATGAATCTTCCATTCTAGAAGCCTCGTGGATGTATCTATCTGATCAATGAGGATATGGACTTGAATCTCTGCTCAAGTGGTTCTCATCCCTACCATAGTGGATCCCATCCCTTGCATTATGGATCTAATTCCTACCTAAATGGACCTCAAAATTACATCCTTGGCTTATAAATACAATGCACTCAAAGGAAAGCAGGTTGAATTTTAGAATTTTGAAGTATACCTTCATCCTGTTAAAGTATCCATTAAAGTCTTTTGAATGCAAGGTTGGAATTGAGGACTATCAGGAGGAAGCTATCAACATCGAGGCTTTGGTTACAACTCTCTCCTTTTCCTTATTAATACAAAGTATATTTCTTTCACACATATGTTGTATAATTGTACAAATATTGTAATATAACTCCTTGATCATCTATTTAGAATCCATTGAATATTTTATATATCAAATTCTTTGATTAATGGTTTGTTGGTGATCTTGCAAGTTTTGGCTTTGAGGATCAAAGGCATAATGAGAGCTACACGAAAAAAATAATAAGTGAGGACAAACTTTAGATTATTAGGTATGTCAAATATAACATTTTCAACAATATTATAGGGAGATCTTGTATATTTTTGTGTGTGTTTTGTTCTAGTGTTTGGTTTCCGAACCTAGGGAGATCGCTCTTGTCCGCAAGAGTGAATAGTCCGCCAAATAGCATGACAAGCCATTTTCATGAAGCCTAGATGGGAGGGATAAGAACTTCGTATAAAAAATACATGCTTATAATAACTTGCAATATGTCTAATGAATGCTTAAACATGGAAATATAGTGTTGAGTTGGGATTATGGTTTTGTCTCTTAATGAAATATTCATTCTTCCTATTCATCCTCAAGGAAGGAGTGCAGAGTATGGTCTCAATGAGCTATGAAATCTTAGTTTAGATTCATTCCATACAATGTAGACCATAATCATGGTTTCGGTAAGGATCACTATCAGTTTTGTCTCAAAGGTTTTATTCTTGTCAACCCTTTCATTCAATTCAACTTAGATTCTCCCATTTTAGAAGTTGACAATAAGTTTTACTTGGGAAATGTTAAGTTATGGTATGTTCTATGCTTAGAACAGTTTACTTCTTTTTCTTATTATATTCCATCGATTAGCAATCACATGTACATAAAGTAAAGTGCAGATAGAACATTAAACGATCGACAGAAAACAAGCCAAGACAAGAGACACAAGATGTGGCGGCTAGCCAGGGACAAACCCCACAATGTGTGGGGAAACCCTTTGATCAAATCTTCTTTTATCTTCAATAATTCAGCAGAGAGAAATAGTACAATAAATCTGATTCATATCAGCAGTAGCAAACCCTAGATCAGTAGCATCAGCATTAGCGGTTTCATTATCAAACTAGGGCAGACCATATCTCACAAACCGACAGTCAGATTGACTTCATTCCACCACCAAAAGTTTCGGCTTCCAGAGGAGGTTCAGATGAGGAGATATTCTAGGCCATGCAAGTCAATCTTTACTTCTGCAGTTGCAGCTTCAGTTTCAGCAGTTTCTGGCTTCAAACTAGGGCAGTCGATATCTTGCAAACCGTTCGTCGGATTGACTTCATTCCACCACCAAAAGTTTAGGCTTCCAGAGGAGGTTCAGATGAACCTACAACGCAATTCAGATGAGGAGATCTTCTAGGCCACGCAAGTCAATCTTTACTTCTGCAGTTGCAGCTTCAGTTTCAACAGTTTCCGGCTTCAAACTAGGGCAGTCGATATCTTGCAAACCGTTCGTCGGATTGACTTCATTCCACCACCAAAAGTTGCGGCTTTCAAAGGAGGTTCAGATGAACCTACAACGCAGTTCCAAAGAGGAGATCTTCTAGGCCACGCAAGTCAATCTTTACTTCTGCAGTTGCAGCTTCAAATTCAACAGCTTCCGGCTTCACATGTGAGAGAGAGAGAGACCCATTTCAGCGCAGTAGAGAAGAGACTCATATCTGCGCAGTAGAGAGAGAGATATGTGATGAGATGAGTGAGTCCAAATGAGGAAAAGTCCTCTTATATTTATACACAATGTTGGTGGGTGAATAGATGCGACTGTTGGGCTTCTGAGCCTACATGAGTTGTAGGTCGGCTTGATAATAATTCCATAATCAAAATAAATTCATATCTCCATGAATACTTATCGGAATCGGATGATCTTTATATCAATCCTACACCTCTCGACGAGAGGAATCTAATAAAAATATTATCAGCCATGAATAAGATGACCCACATGAGGTTTTGCCCTGGTTGCCAATTTTAACACTCCCTCTCAACCATGGAGAACTTCATCTGCAATCTGTCTATCGGTCGTTACTATTCATCCATCAAATGCACTACCTTGTATAGCCTGACCCTTGCCCTGCTCTGCTCTATTTTGCCTGTTCTGCTTTGTCTTGTTCTACCCTGCACTGATCTGTACTGTTTTGTTCTGTTCTGCTTTGCTCTTGGATTGTTCTGTTCTACTCCGCTTTTGTCCGAATTATGAAGAAGAAGAAATGATCGAGGATGTATCATACTGACTCAAAGTCAGTCTCAGAGTATGTACCACTGGTCCCAGACCAGTCTCAACCAGCCCAAAGTCAGCGTCATAGTGAGTACAACTCCAATGGTCCTAGACCAATATCATCCTCCACTGACTCAAAGTCAGTCTCAGAGTATGTACCACTGATCCCAGACCAGTCTCAACTGACCCAAAGTCAGCGTCATAGTATGGTACAACTCCTGCCACTGGTCCCAGACCAGTATCATTGATCCCAGATCAATGGAGGTCATCCTAGTGTAGGGAGTACGGTAGTTACAACGATGCGTCCATCGGTACTACTATGGTCCCTAACTTCATTTCCCTGCTCATTGATCAGATGAGAGGTACTTCCCATGAGTCCCAGACTGCATGGGTAGGATGCCTCGACAGGAGAACTAATCAATCCTGTCCTCACAGGAGAACACATCAATCCTGCTACAATTGCCATGGAGAACGCATCAATCCAGGCCTCACAGGAGAACACATCAATCCTGCTACAATTGCCATGGAGAACACATCAATCCAGGCTGCCATGGAGAACACATCAATCCAGGCCTCACAGGAGAACTAATCATCCTGCTACACAGGAGAGCGAATCATCCTGTTCCACAAGAGAGCGAATCATCTTGTCCCACAAGAGAGCGAATCATCTTGTTCCAGTGTGCACCACGAGGGGAGGGTGAGTCACCCTGTGGTCATAGGTTGCTCCAGTAGGAACCGCAAGCCCTCAGAGCTCCCAGAGCTCAATGTATGCAACATGCAGGACCCTTGTACAAAGGTTTCTTGCCGACTCCAAGTCGTTTGGGAAAATCACAGATTAGATCTTTCCTCGGGGTTTTGACAAGGTGTATCAACCTGTACATCATCTTAATGTGATGGAGCTTCCTTGCTCATCGACTTACCATATCCCAGATGATGTCTATCTGCTGGAGCAATTGATGAATACGGGATTCCTCAATAATTGAATCCCACCTCTCGTTGTTACAGAGAATCACAGTGGTATCCAATGTAAATCCAAACAGCTCACTGAAGAGCTTTCGCAACCAGATTGCCTCACACGAGGTTATGCTAGCAACAATATATCCTGCTTCGGCGGTGCTCAAAGCCACCGACTTCTACTTCCTGCTCATCCAGGATATCGAAGCAGATCCCAAGGTGAAACAGTACCAGGAAGTGCTCTTACGGTCCACCACACTGCCTGCCCAATCAACATCAGTATATCCAAGTAGTCTCACATATCTGGCAGTGTATCTTAATCCATGAGAGATTGTGTCCTGAAGACATCTCAGAAGATTCCTGGCATCAATCCAGTGAGGCTCAAACAAATATGAGCTCACAATTCTAACTGCAAAACATATGTTCGGACGGAGGTTCACCAAGAACATCAATGCAAATGAGTTTTTGAAACTCAGAGGCATTTCCCAAGTCTGGTCCGACATCACTACCATATAACTTCTAAAAGTTAAGATCTTCGAGGTAGTCATAGGCTTGCAGTCCATCATACTGAATCTTTCCAATATATTTACCACATATTTTCCTTGAGATAGGAAAATTTCCCTTGGCTTCTGCCACACTTCAAGTCCTAGGAAGTAGTGCATCAGTCCTAGGTCTTTCATTTCAAATTCAGAGGCCAGCTCCCTCTTACATTTGTGAATGAGAGGGTCTGCACCTATTGGAAAGAGGTCATCCACATACAACACTAGTATGAGAGGCTTGTCATCTTAAACCTTAAAGTAAAGGTTAGGATCGGCTTCACTCCTAGTGAATCCCAGCTTCATCAAGTAGCTATCGATCCTCTCATACCATGCTCGGGGTGCTTCCTTCAGCCCATAGAGAGCTTTCTTCAACCTGCATACATGAGATTTTTGATCATAAATATCAAATCCTTCAGGTTGCTCCACGTAGACCTCTTCTTTGATCGAGCCATGCAAGAACGCAGTCTTGACATCCATCTGATGTAGGTTCCATCCTTGTGAAGCGACAAGGGCTATGATCGAGCGGATGGTTGTATATCTGGCAACAGGTGCAAATATCATAGTCTATACCTCCCTCCTGGGATAAACCATGAGCAACAAAATGAACCTTATACTTTTCCATACTTCCATTTGCTGCATGCTTTATCTTGTAAAGCCATTTTGAAGTAACAATTGTCTTGTCCAGGGTCTGGGAACTACTTCCCAGACATCATTCTCCATAATAGACTCATATTCTATGGTCATAGCATCCTTCCATAGTTAATGCTTGATGACATCTAAGAATGATGAAGGTTCATTTTGTATGATCGTGCTCATGATGGTCAGGTATCCCTGATACCTGTTAAGTTTCTTACTTTTATGGAAGGTTCCTCAGGGTGCAGCATGTCCTTCAGCGTCATCAAGTATCCCCCTAATCCATTAAGGCCTCTTCCTAGAAGAGGAAGGCTCATGTGGATGAGGATCAATCGGATCCATGGGTTCTTCTACATTAGGCATTGATTCATCATACTTTTCTTTCGGTTCCCGGGTGTCGGCTTCTTAAGAGCTACTCAAAGTCAGCAGATTTTCCACCTTGCTGAGAGCCATATCTTTGTCAAAGGTGACATCATGACTAATCACGACTTCCCTTTGACCGGTGGTGAACATTTCTTTAGGACTTTAGGAACCCAATGCTTGATGAGAGCATCGATTTTGTACATATACGGAGGTGATTGTAGTTTCAACCCATAGAAACTTCGGAAGTCTTTGATCATGTAGCATGGCCCGGACAGCTTCCATCATCGTGCGGTTCTTCCTTCCCACCACACCATTCTGCTCAGGAGTATGTGGTGTAGTAGTCTCCCTCTTAATGCCAACCTCAGGTATGGCTGAGTGAACCAATTGTAATATATCGGAGGTCTTGCTTTGGCTTGAGGGGAATGGTCCCCTTTTGAGCTTTCCTTCGGCACATCCTGGATATACATCTTCTTTCTCTACTCAAAATTCGGGCATCCCTGTCACCATTTGTCTTACATCGAGTATAGCTTTATAATGAAGGAGGGCAAACCTCTAATGCCAAAGTTCGAACTGAAGAGATGTGTCATAAGACATGACACCTAGAAGACTTCCATCGACCTGATATAATGAATCAACACTAAACCCAAGAGTAAAGGCATCTTTATCATTATTTTTCCATATACATGCCTTGCCATTGCTGAAGGTTACCTTGTAGCCTTTGTCTTCCATTTCTAAGATGGATGCTAGGTTCCTTTTGAGTTCAGGTGCATTTAATACATCCTGGACTTTCTAGCCTTCTTGAATGGTTGTCCTCTTCCTCGATCCCCAGCTCTCCTCTTACCTTTGTTGTTGAATTTGTCATTCCTTTGATTTTCCATCATAGGGATTTTGATCATCGTCCCAGTGTGAGTCCTTTCTTCTCTTTGCATGAGAAGAAAAGGTAGCAGGAGAACCTTTAGGCATGGGCATTTCTTGCACATCTTCCCTTGTTTCTTCTTGAATGCATCTAGCCATTAATTCCTCGAAACTAGGAATTACGTTATTGTTCAGAAGAGTAGTCCTGAACACATACCATTCAGATGGTAATCCTCCGAGAATTGTGAGTGCCATTTCTCTGTCAGTAATGGTTTCCCCAATAAATAGGAGATCGTTCTTGATCTCGGTGATTCTTAAGAAGTATGCTTGCATACTTTCATCTTTACCCTTCTTATTTCTAAGAAAAAAAACTTGATTTGCATCATTAACTTTAAATAAACTCACCAGTCTATCGTAGATTTCCTTGGAGGTGTCCAGTTTAGAGATGTAGGCCACCAAGTGCTTGTTGATAGAGTCTCGGATGATCTTCTATTGTTTTGACTTCTCCATTTTTCCATTTGTTCCAGGCAGCAACGGATGCATTTGATGGAGGCTCAATAATATTGCCTCCAACACTCCTTGATTCTCAAGGGTTAGATGGATAGACATCTTCCATCCATGATAGTCAGCTTTCTCACGGAGCTTGTCTTCGGCATGAAAGA
Source organism: Pinus tabuliformis (assembly GCA_031772625.1). Taxonomy (NCBI): domain Eukaryota; kingdom Viridiplantae; phylum Streptophyta; class Pinopsida; order Pinales; family Pinaceae; genus Pinus; species Pinus tabuliformis. Next base: position 710,603,806 of record CM062819.1, on the reverse strand, counting down.
GTGTTGAAGACCCCATAGTTCTTTTAGGATAGCCTTGCCAATCTTCTCTTCAATGATTGCTCTTGCTCTTGCTCAAGCTTTGTCTTCACCTCAACTCTGATACCATGTTAAGTTATGGTATGTTCTATGCTTATAACAGTTTACTTCTTTTTCTTATTATATTCCACCGATTAGCAATCACATGTACATAAAGTAAAGTGCAGATAGAACATTAAACGATCGACAGAAAACAAGCCAAGGCAAGAGACACAAGATGTGGCGGCTAGCCAGGGACAAAACCCACAATGTGTGGGGAAACCCTTTGATCAAATCTTCTTTTATCTTCAATAATTCAGCAGAGAGAAATAGTACAATAAATCTGATTCATATCAGCAGTAGCAAACCCTAGATCAGTAGCATCAACATTGGCGATTTCATTATCAAACTAGGGCAGACCATATCTCACAAACCGATAGTCGGATTGACTTCATTCCAACACCAAAAGTTTCGGCTTCCAGAGGAGGTTCAGATGAACCTACAATGCAGTTCAGATGAGGAGATCTTCTAGGCCACGCAAGTCAATATTTAATTCTGCAGTTGCAGCTTCAGTTTCAGCAGTTTCCGGCTTCAAACTAGGGCAGTCGATATCTTGCAAACCGTTCGTCAGATTGACTTCATTCCACCACCAAAAGTTTCAGCTTCCAGAGGAGGTTCAGATGAACCTATAGCAGAGTTCAGATGAGGAGATCTTCTAGGCCACGCAAGTCAATCTTTACTTCTGCAGTTGCAGCTTCAGTTTCAACAGTTTCCGGCTTCAAACTAGGGCAGCCGATATCTTGCAAACCGTTCGTCGGATTGACTTCATTCCACCACCAAAAGTTGCGGCTTTCAAAGGAGGTTCAGATGAACCTACAACACAGTTCCAAAGAGGAGATCTTCTAGGCCACGCAAGTCAATCTTTACTTCTGCAGTTGCAGCTTCAAATTCAACAGCTTCCGGCTTCACATGTGTGAGAGAGAGAGACCCATTTCAGCGCAGTAGAGAAGAGACTCATATCTGCGCAGTAGAGAGAGAGAGATGTGATGAGATGAGTGAGTCCAAATGAGGAAAATTCCTCTTATATTTATACACAACGTTGGTGGGTGAATAGATGCGACTGTTGGGCTTCTGAGCCTACATGAGTTGTAGGTCGGCTTGATAATAATTCCATAATCAAAATAAATTCATATCTCCATGAATACTTATCAGAATCGGATGATCTTTATATCAATCCTACACCTCTCAACGAGAGGAATCTAATAAAAATATTATCAGCCATGAATAAGATGACCCACATGAAGTTTTTCACTGGTTACCAATTTTAACAGGAAAAGAATCAAGCCTAACCAAATTTGACCTTAGCCAACCAAAATTGGCTATCAGATTAGAATGCTCTCCCTCATAGGTTTGCATCCTAAAGGTTGAAAGCTCCCCCACAACAACAATGGACTTTAATGAATTAAGAGAAATGTGCCTCACTCTATAGAGGCAGGTGAGTGTAATCATCACCTTGAATTTCCAATCCTAGTCTCTTCTTGACACCTTGAGCAAGTAGGAATATATTACCAATCTTAACTTTGAAATTATAATGGGTGTTATGCTTCAATAGAAAAGTTAGTTTGATGATTTGGAATTGATAGCTCAAGAGCTTAATCATTAGAAAAGTGCCAATTTAGTAGAAAAACAAGATGAATAATTAGCCACTCCACAAAGAAACCAAGTGGTGCTAGCACTAACTAATCAGGATGTAGGACAATAGAAAAATACTTTCCTTGCATCCAGTGCAAGGAAGATTAAAAATGAAGGAAACATAGTACCTAACACCCTTCTTATGCTCTTGTCTTTTGTTAGAGATGTCATCTATGGTTATGCTTAGGTAACATGTTTTTGTATTCTCCTTTTTAGTACTCCTAGCACAACCTTGAATGGATTTTGTACCTTGGTTTGCATGGTATCTTACTGATTCCTTCAAAGGACAAACAATGGGCCAAATAAATGCAACTTCATGGTGGGTATTCACTTTTTGTAACTTTTGTTGTAATATTTAGCTTTAGTTTTATTAATACAATATTTACTATTGTGTGTTAAAAAAATGAAATTTTGTGTTGTGACATTATATATAAAAGTTCATATAAAATATTATATTAAGAAATGATTTTTTGTTTTAAAAGGAGGGTGATATTGGTAATTTGGTGAGGCAACAATGCCTCCACCTAGGCGAAAGTGTTGGCCCTCAATTTTGGTCTTCTTTGCCTATCCCAAATCCATTTATTTACCACCATATTCTATCATATTTCACCTATATATTCCTAATTTTAGTCCTATTTTGCATATTCAAGTAACTAAATTAAGTTTTTCAATTTTTGGAATTTTTTTGTAAAAATTGGGTTTTAAGAGTAAATTTGTTTTGCATTAAAAATTCCCGTAATAGCTCCATTGAAGTCATATGTGTAGGACACTTGGGCGAGATCTGAGTAGATATTTGGAAAGATTGGGAAACACAGATGAATAAACACCTATTGGTTCAGTCAAACTGAGCAAAAACAAGCCCGATCAACACTGGTCAAACTTGACCTGTCATTCATGAATCCGTAGTAAAAAGGGGCAGATTTCTTATTTTGCGGGATTTTTCTTGATTTTGTGAACCAGACTTGATGAGTTCGACCTGTATGGATGGATTAGGATTGATAAGGCTGTTAGAGCCATTATAGCAAAGTTTGTTTATGATTTCCCTTCTTAAACACAGTTTATGGACCATTCAAGTGGAGGAGAAGTGTAAAATTGTATTGAGATTATTGGAGAATTTTGAGATAATTTGAAGAATCATTTCTACCATTCTATTTGTTGTTCATGCTGTGGATTATTTATTAAGTTAGTTGTAGCTGAAGAGTTCTTCAAGTGTACAAGGCAAGGTTGGAGGGCCCCCATACCAAGCTAAGTACATTTTGGTTAAATTTTGTATAAATTAGCATAGTTTTGATTAAGTATCTTGTTTCAGTTTTATGATTCAGTTACTTAGATGTGTTATGATTTATGTATGATTTTGGTTTAAAATCTAATTTGTGTACAAAAGGACAACCAATGATTTAGGTTAAATTCTCTTTATATCAAATTATGAATCACAACTAAAAATCATCCTTTTGCATTTCTTTAATTGTTTCTTGAATTCCAGTTTATGATTTGATGCAATGGTAATGTTGTTGGAGTAGAATTGTGAGGAAGGAAAACCATGACCTCCTAGGTTAGGAGCCTCTTCTCTTACTGTCTACACATCACAAACTATTGCTCTTTAGTTTCTCTTCTTGAGGACAATATTGTGGGGAAGGACAACCAGGACCTCCTAAGTTAGAAGCCTCTTCCTTCACTTACTGCATCTTGAATATGAGACTTTTTAGTTTCTTTAATCTTAGAACTTATTTGTAATATGTATTTCCCTTAACCTTTGAGTATTGCATTCCGAAATTGACTTTACTTGAAATCCATATACTTTGGACGTGCTTCCAAGTCTACAAACCTGGATTGACAAGTAAAACACCTGCGCTAGTTTACTTAGTAAATTTACCTGACATTTTTGGCGCCGTTGCCGGGGAAGCACATTCAGATTTAGCCAAAATAGGAAGCTTTAAAAATAAACACTTTTTATTATGGTTATTCATGCTTAGATATAGAAATTAGAAAGGTAGATCCCAAAACAAAATCCCTAGCCACTAATAAAAACTGACTAACTAAAAAATCCATTTGCATAAAAAGATCTACAAAACATGATGTTAAATAAGTCATTTAGAGAAGGAGGGCATGTCACCACAAGGATATTCTTGAACCATTTTCCATAATTTGGAATGGTCACTAGGGATGAATCTTCAGAAGAGAAACAAAGCATCCATGAAGAGGATCCACAAGAAGAGAACCTAGAAGCTTCTTCTAGTTATCTTTGTAAGGAGATTAATGAGTTATGGATCACATGCAATGAAGTTCAAACAATAGATCTAGAAATTCAAGAATATCTAGCATATGATCCCTTGTGCATTCATGATTTTGAACACATTCCACAAGAAGAACTTTGTGATATGACAATTAAGGAGAACCAAACAAACAAAGATCATTTCAAAACTTGGTTTCAACTAGTCATTAGGCCACAACACCACTCCATTTTTCAACATTCTTTAGCATCAAATCTTTATGATCAACTAATTTTTCAAGTCCAAGTATTCATTAAGGTATATTTTTCAAACTTGGATGTGAGTCTACTTATGATCTTGTTACACAAATGGATGCATTGGAAATTCTCTTATACTTGAGAGAATGACTTATTTTTATACAATAGAGTAGGATAGAATAGAATAAATAGGTAGAATGATTTCACAATAAGAATATTTGTTCAAACTCTCATGAATAATTCTTCAAATCATTGTTCAATACTCATTTGGAAGGATTTTTATTTCAAAATGCAGTAAGAACAATCCTATTTTAGTTAACCATCTAGGAGTACACTCTTCAATCATTGTCAGGGAGCACGTTATTCAAAAAGGTTTCTGGTGAGATATAAAAAAACCGCACATGTAGCATTGTTGAGTATGTAGAAGGAAGCAAGAATACAATAGTGCAGGGAAATTAAAGGAATGAAAAATCCAGAGGAAAATAAAGGCACAACGTGGGACTGGGAAGACACAATGCATAAAATTTGGGAAAATGAAAAGCACAGGACAAAACAACATTGGGAAGCTGAAGAATGCAAGCGAAAATGTGGAATGCATTTCCAATTTCGATTTCTCTAGATGAGTACATCTCCAGAATTTTGATTTCTCCAGCATTTGATTTCTCCAGATAAACTATTGTGGTAAAAAAAATCAATTTCATTGTTGGAGATGGATTGTTGGTGGCAAAAATAAATTGAATTGCCCAAAGACAGAAGTGTAATTTTGTGTTGAGATTATTGGAGAATTTTGAGATAATTTGAAGAATCATTTCTACTGTTCTATTTGGTGTTCATGCTGTGGATGCTTTATTAAGTTAGTTGTAGCTGAATAGTTGTTCACGTGTACAAGGCAAGGTTGGAGGCCCCCCATACCAAGCTAAGTACACTTTGGTTACATTTTGTATAAATTAGCATAGTTTTGATTCAATATTTCTTATTTTAGTTTTATGATTCAGTTACTTAGATGTATTATGATTTCTATATGGCTTTTGGATGATTTTGGTTTAAAATGTAATTTTCGTATGAAAGGACAACCAAGGATTTAAGTTAAATTCTATTTCTATCAAATTATGAATCACAACTAAAAATCATCCTTTTGCATTTCTTTAATTGTTTCTTGAATTCCAGTTTATGATTTGATGCAATGGTAATGTTGTTGGAGTAGAACTGTGAGGAAGGACAACTAGGACCTCCTAAGTTAGGAGCATCTTCTCTTGCTTTCTACACATCACAAACTGTTGCTCTTTAGTTTCTCTTCTTGAGGACAATACTGTGGGGAAGGACAACCAGGACCTCCTAACTTAGGAGCCTCTTCCTTCGCTTAATACATCCCGAATCAGAGACTTTTTACTTTCTTTAAAATTAGAACGTATTTGTAATATGCATTTCCCTTAACCTTTGAGCTTTGCATTCCGAAATTGACTTTACATGAAATCCATATACTTTGGATGTGCTTCCAAGTCTACAAACCCGGATTGACAAGTAAAACACCTGCGTTAGTTTACTTAGTAAATTGACCTGACAGGAAGTATGCATCATCGCCCACTTTTGGATGTATTTGTTAGCAAAGGAGATAGAAGGCATTGCTTCTATTGATGGTTGGTAACAAATCCTAGGCCCATGATAGGAACATTGGTGGGGGTGGTGCAAATAAGTGTTAGGTTATGCATGTCTAAAGGGAGAGGTAGGGGAGGGGCTATTGTTCATATTCCTATGGTCAAGTGCACACAAAGCAATGGAAGTTCTAGTATACACTGGTAGGTTGATGGGAATAGAAGTGGGGGTGGAAATACTTGCATGTCGAATTTTAGGTCTATGTTGGTGCATTTATGGGAATTGAAGGGGGTAATTGACATATTAGAATGTGGAGGTGAAAGCAATTGAAAAAGGGTGAGTGCAAGAGGGATGAAATGGCTCTGGTGTATAGGGATGAAGGTGTCAAAAGGAAGAAAATAAAGTATCATTAGAATGATATTGATAAGTCTTCAATAACACCCAATTGGAAATATTCCTCGTGGTTGCTAGCTATTGATTCAATTGTCCACAAATTCTACTAGAAAAGCTACCCAAAGCACACCCTCAAAATTAATTTCAAGATTTGTGATAACTCTAAGTCATCCAATATTAGATGGGACAAATGATATGTCATTGGAAATGTCACAAGGTAAAATATAACTTGAGAACTCTAATTTTATGTTGTAGTGCCCATTATTACCACTTTTTAAACCATGAGTCTTTATCACCAAACTGCCATCTTGAAACAAGCATCAATCTTGTGAAAGTTTGTTCTTCACAACCAAGGTTAAAACTAGGTCAATGAGGCAAATGAAATATCAATAGAAATATATCAATGAGTAATTCAATAGCACCTCGTTGGAAATCCAATTTGAGGTTGCTAGCGATTGGTTCATTTTTCCAAAAATTATGATAGAAAACCACCCAAACTACACCATCAAAATTCATTTAAAGGTTTGTGACAACTCTAAGTGAGTAATCCAATAATGGAATGAGGAAATGATATGTCATTGGAAAGGTCACAAGGTAAGATATAACTTGAAAATTATAATTTTATGTTTTAGTGTCCATGAATAGCAATTTTTAAACCATGATTCTTTGTCACCAAACTAACACCTTGAAAGGAGCATCGATCTCGTGAAATATTTTTCTCCAAAATCAAGGTCAAAACTAGGCATATGATATACCATTAGAAATATCCCTAATAGCACTACATCATTGCTAAGTCATATTTTATTTTTATATATTATTCATAATAGAATATGGTCAGTGAAGTGACAACTATGAAATTTAGGCCCTTAGGATACACTCAACTTGCATCCTTCATTAGGTGAATTTTGAGGTCTAAAATGGGCCTCCTAAGAAAAATGTACCACCAAAATTAACTTTATAAGAACCAATAGGATTCAAGATGATAATGTCAACCATGGGGGATGATTCACCATTTTTGGAGTAAAAAAGTAAAAAGATTAAAAAATAATAAAATAATAAAACTATTTTTTCAACTCGTATTTTCAACTTCTCCCTAATATTTTACTCAAATTTCAAGTAGGGTGCTCCTTGGATGCAAAATTTAATTCCTCATACAAGGAGTACCCATGTTGCATACTTTCGATGGACCCTGCCACACGAAAAATGAGAAATACATGAAAAAACGTGATTGCAATCATGTTTTTCATCTATTTCTTGTTTTTCTTGTAGTAGGGTCCATCAAAAGTATGCAACATGGGTACTCCTTGGATGTGGAATCAAATTTTGCATCCAACGAGTGTTTCTGCTCAAAATTTGAGTAAACTCATAGGGAGATAAGCTGAAAATACGAGTTGAAAAATAGTTTTTTCTTTTCCCCCTCTAAAATTTGATGGTGTAATCTAATCTTATTTTATTATTTCCACCATTATTTTATAATTTCCTTAGGAGGCCCATTGTAGACCTCAAAATTCCCCTAATTGGCATACACCAGGCATATGAACTCATAGTTGGAAAACAATGGTTTATTGAAAAGCTTTTTTTGAGAAATAAAGGGTATAACAATTGAATATTTTAAGAATTCAACAAATCTTCTTTTCTATTTTATACAAGATGACATGGAACCTGCCTAATGACTGTGAAAAGGGTCAAATTTTAAATTTTTGCAAACTATGCTTACTTTTTATGAAATCTATTTTGATTAGCTTAGACATTTAATATAATAATGTGTGAAGGTTTCAAAACTTAGGAAATATAGGGATGGACTTCTCAAAGTCCAAAATATTAGGGGCCTTAAATAAACCTAAAAACGTTTGATTGAATTTGGTTGTGTACCAACAACATCCTCTTAGCACTCTAACCTTAAAGATTGTCATGAACATGTCTAAAGGGTGATATTGGGATAAGAAACACCATCAAACTAAAAATTAATTATCCATGTTGGTCTAAACTTGTTGAGCAGGGCCTAAACAATGAGAAACCCAAAACACAATAACGATCTTTAACTAGATCCAAGTGAACTAATACTGATGACTAATACTCTTCTAGCCATCTTGATTCAAACTACCATGGTGGGGATTCTTATCCCCATATGACTCCATTTTGGGATTTTATCAAATTACGTAAGCTTATTAATAGAATACATTATTAGTCGATAAAAAATGTTTTTTTTATGGAATTTAGCTCATTCTTGAAACATAGACTTTGAAAATTTCAATGTCATGTATCAACTTGAAAATGAAAGAGAAGGGATGGGTTTCAAGGTGATGGATATAATTAGGAAGAAGATGAAAAAGATGGGGGCAATAGAAATGGGGGTCTAGAAGAAGGAATATGGTGGTGGTGGTGGGGATAACAAGGTTGGTGTTGGGATAAGAGTAATATATGTAGATATATGTTTGGGGTAGTTCTAAATATTTGGGGAATTGGAAGATTGTGATTAGAGGATATGAATATCTTATCGAGCCTACAAAAACCAGATAAGTTAACAAAGAAGAATTCGATAGGATGACTATTGACTAGGTGGTATATCATAACATTAGGTATTTAGCAACAACTTGAATGGTGGTTGTTTTTGTTATTCATTGTAGTGTATTAGCATGAAATTTTAAGAGAATAAATGGGTTATAGTGAAGATGTATGTTTTTTTAACAACTCACTTATAATTTTGTTTCATGGAGGAGTTGCACAAAATATTTTGTTTAGAGATGCATATATTATCCCTTGTTGTAATACAATCAACTCATTGAATGTGATGCACATTGACCATATCAAATTGTACAAGCTATGGTAGTATTATGTGCTCTATATCTCCCCCTCAGATTATTTATTTTTTCTCTTCATCACCCAATAGTGAACTTATTATTCTTCACATAAGGTTCTACAGATTGTGATCTTGTCAATGATATATTAGAACTCCCTATAAGAATGACATCATAATTATGTGAAAATATGATGTAACCACCCCTCCAACATTTACCACTTTTACAAGCTCTCCAAGGTAAAAATGAGTTGAGTTCCACTATGATATGACCTGACCTCCAAGTTTTAGTTATGGAAGTGGGGCCTACAAACCAGAACACATACTGACATCCCTCAGAGACTACAAATCACTCAGGAGACTACCAACCACCCTAGGTGATCAATCCCTGAGCTGGAACTCTTTTTCACTAGGTTTACTCCCCAAACACACCCTTGACACACTGTGCATTTAGTTATGATGCTCCAACCACACCCATAAGCCTACCTGCCTGTGATTATGAACCAAATTCCTCAATTCACTGCATGTAGTCACGAGATCTATGCCAATTTTTCAGGATAGCCTTTAGGCCATTGCTGAGAACTTCCAATAATTTTTTAAATCATGACAATGATGATAACAATGCTAAACAATCAAGGCTTAAGCAAGATCTTGACCTAGACATGCCTAATACGAGATAAACATTTTGTCAAACAAATAGTAGACATATATAGAGCATCATTACTATAAAACGATGATGATGTAAATATGATGCACAAACGTGATATGAAAATCCAATTTTCACAAACAAAAATAAATCAACCAAAGAAGTTGAGGGATATCACGATGCAAATCAATGATGTTATAACCTAGTAGTGTAGTAATGAGATGTCTTCCCCCAAGTAAGCTTTTGTTAGAACTTGTCATTTTTTGAAATGATATGAAAGGACAACACATAAATGAGGCAAACCAAAATTGATCTAAATTCATGAAGGTAATGAAATGAAATACGTATTTAAGACCAAAGCATAGAGATACAATGAAACTTGTCTTCAATCAATAAATGGAAAATGATGAAACTATATACATGTAGAATAAAAGTAAACTAGCTCGAACAAACATCACTTATCTCTGAGAAGAGATGTGGTGGTTATGCACCTTCCTGAATTGTTTTACACTGAGGCTCAAAGGGTTTTTAATTATGAAGAAGCAATGAAAAACCATAAACATCCCGTTTCCCACCCAACCGACTCCCCTCTCATTTTCCAAATGAAATGGACCCCTTATTTTATTTTCTTGTGTGTTTACGATTTTCATACCTATTTTTGAACTAGAATGATGATAATGGTTATGAAGTACATCTTTGGTTCTAGATTGATTTGAATCTCTTTTCATTTTATGATTGGTGTACTAATGATCTCTAAGGAATTGGAAAATTCATCACAAGTTTTTTTACTATGGTTGAGGGTTATTCTTGTTACATGAGGTTGTTTCTTCCACTGCTAAGATAACAACATGTCTCATGTTCTATGGGCCACTTCATGAGACCACAAACCTATTCAACTTAGACAACATATGAATATTAAAGTTTTCACTAATATTTATATCTGTCCTTATTTTGATTTTTGGATATAGTTGTGTGCAAACCATAATTTTTATATATTATATCGGTCCGATGATTATGACTGTTTGGTTAGTCATAAATCATGTTATAACTTATGTATACATGTTTTTGAAAATGTTTATATTCCCCTATGTGAAATGTTGTCATCCCATGGTCTTGTGATACTCTTTATCTTTATTGAACATTTGATTAATGTTTCGATTCACTGTTATGGTTTGATTAACATTGAATTTAATAACTTTTCCTATGATTTTGTCCACAAATAATCTCTCATATCGAAATTTCTCAATGTATTGTAAAACAAAATGATATGTGGTGATGGTAGGAAGATCTTATGAGATTTGCTTTGATTGAAATATCTATGATTCCTGGTGACATGGCACAACATATATGAGTTGTTAACTATGGTTTTTGATAACTGTTCACATTGTTCACCGTTATCATGACTTGAATTTTCAAGTTGTAGTACTTCTTTGGATGTCATATTTATTGTTTGGTACACTCTATACCACCAGTCACCCAATTCATGCCTCCACGTTCTATGCATTTCATTTTTGTGTTTGGGTGTTCCATGTTGCTCTATAAACCATTAGGTTTTCATACTTTTTTTAGGCTCGTTTTACCGCTTTTTAACACCGAATTATAGTCGAAATTTCACCAGAATTGTAGTCATGCCCCCATGATTAGAACTGAGTAAGTTGGGAGTGATATCATTGAGTTGTATGACAAATATTTGACTCTCTTTTAGTAGGTTGGATGGTGGGATTTCGTCCAACTCTTTCAGGGTTTTAATGATGGACAAGTGAAGACCCTCACTTGTACTTTTAACGCAAAGAGGAAAAAGGTTAGCGACCTGGATATTCTAGTGGATGCTGAATTCATAGCCCAAGTGACCCATCTCCCTACAGAGGGTGAGAAATAGTCAAATAACTATCCAATGTGTGAAATATATTGGAGGAATTTATTGGAAAACAAGAGTTATGCATACAATGTTAAAGGTATGTTAGTTTCTTTCCTCAAACCTAAATGGCAAGATCTGTTGTTTTTTCTGCGTCGCTACATCACATGTGAAGGGAGTTATAGTTTTGTGCTTATTTACCATATTTTCGTGCTCATGGTATTTTTAGGGTATAAACTTAACCTTCCATATTATCTAGCCAAAAGCTTCGCTAAAATGGCCAATGCATATCAGGCTGAACATAAAAAAACCATGACAGGTCTCTTTTCCATCACGATCTCATTTGCATTTTGGTAAAGCATCACTTAATCAAAATTAGCGATGTTTGGGATGTTTTTCTCCTTCGAAATGGTTATAAAAAAACCCCAAGTTTCTAAGCAACCATATCTTGCACCTAGGGTTTCACATAATCCTCCACTAGCGGACCCAATTCCATTTGATTATTGCATTGTCGACGAAGATGAATTTAATGAAACATTCCATGCTGATTAGTATGATTTTTTTGACAACGATGGGGTTGAAATACTTGAAACTATACCTATTGGTGTCACTAGGAGTATGGCTAAGTTTGTTGAATTCCATCATGTCAAATTGAAACCATAATTTGAAGAAAAAGATGAGCTAAACCTCGAACTGTAGCCCTCAATTTAAATCTACAAAGTGAAAGGAAGATAGTTAGCCTGAGTATAATCCTCAGTCTAGAGGAAAATTTAAACAAGTTTAAAGGAAAATATCAAGGGCCCGACGTAACAGAGGGAAGAAATTCTTGATGAAGAAGGCTTTTTTTTGATATGGAAATGCCTCTTGAGCCTTCACCAAAGAAAAATAAGCCTTAGATTAAGTATAACTCTAGTTCTATTGATGATAAATGTGTTCATTATGGCAACAATAACTTCGAGAAATGTCCTTAGAGCAATTTTGGCTTTGATCCATCCATACTTGATATGTATTGGCACCAAACAATTTCTTGTTATAATGCCTCACCTCAAGCATCATATAAATCATATGATATTAGAGAACAATCAACATAAATCCCTAAATCAATTAAGGGAAAATCTAAACAAGTAGAAATCTATGGAATCTGAGGTGAAAACACAACCAAGAGATACATATATAATCATTAAGCCATCAAATGTCAAAGTTGTTATCTCTCCATATTCGTGTCCTACTTAATAAAGATTTTACATTTATTTATATTTCAGGGTCAAAGATTCTTGAGGTATGTTTTTATTTTGATTATGTTTGCTAAATTTAAAAGGCTACTACAAAATCAAAGATTCTATAGCAGCCGTGTTTTGACATCAATGTTTTTTGTTAACATTATTTTCTTTAATTCATGAGAATTTTCGGAAAAAATCAAATAAAGAGTATTTGGTCGACACATTTCGAACTAGCCAGTGTGTTTCATCTTCTGGAAAAGACGACGAGACAGATCTCAGAGCAATGTTAAATAAGGAGCAAGGTTAACCTAACAATCAAAGGAAAAAATGACTATATTTGACAGGGGAGGGAAAATATTAATGAGAACCAACTAAACGACTATATAAGACTAGGGAAGGGAATCACTTTAAATTGTTTAAATAATTAATAATTAATAATTTAATTTATTTAAATTATTATTAAGTATATTAATTAACTTATTCATTCTTATTAATCAATTGATATTATATATTCATTTATTTGATTATTCGAAAAATATATAAATAACTAAATAAATAAACTAAACTAAGTAAAAATAAAATAAGGAGCTTTGAAGCGAACAATGGAGGGTTTCTGAATGAAACGGACGATGGAGAACGACTGAACGGAATGGTTGAAGGGTACGGGGTACTGCAGCCGTCAGTCACCTGACCTGCAGCTACCCCCGTCAGCACCTCGGAACCCGCCCTTCTCCTTTTTACCGCCTCACTTTTACGGACTCGGGGTTTTACCTTATTTCGTTTATGCTGCGGAGGGTTACGCTCACAGGTTGCTCTCTGTTCTACATTCTCCCGGAGGTTATTTTCCTGTTACCCTCACCTAGCACCGGACCCTGCTCCCCGGGGTTTTCGCTTCTACAGTTACCGTTTCCTTTGTTGTCGGTGCTGGTTTTCCGTCAGCCAGCTTGTTCGAGGTGTTTAGCTCATTTCCTAGTGCAACTGTTGGCATGGACATTGACGCTGTTGATTATTTGGAGGATCCGCTAGAGGAAGGCTCCATCTGGCAGTCCACGTATGCTGCCTCTGAAGGTATGTTAAATTTCAGCGAAGGGTTTTCTAGTAATTTCGATGTTTTTCCTCAGCTCTCTGTACCTGCTCATAATGCCGCTGTGCTGCTGGAGGAACCCTCGTCTTGGCTGCCCTTCTCCACGCCGTCCTCGACTACCCTGGGTTTTCTCTTTGATTGTATCACCCCTTCCCCTGATCTAGCGGGCCCGTCTTTCGTGCCGCCGACCCTTTCGACTGTGCCTTCGACAAAAGCCCCTTCTGCTGCACTCCCAACCGTCGAACCTATCCTGTCCTCTGCTTGCGCTATTCCCTCAGGGTGTTTCTCCTTTGTTCCCCCTCTTTCTGAGGCCATCCCTAATCTTCCCTCAAACCCTAGCCCCTCCTTTGAGGCTTTGGAAGCAGCGAGGGTTTCTGTAAACCCTAATATCCACATGACCCGACCCCTGAAGAAACAAAAGTGCTTTAAGTCTCGGGCCGCAGACGTCATCCTTCGGCTTGAAGAGGATATCTAGTGGGGGGACACGATGGACTATGCTGATAGGGTTCTGGTGGGTAGAATCAGAGGCAGAAGCTATTCAGCAGCCCGTTTGAAGACATGGGCTTCAGAAATTTGGGGTCAGCACCTGGTGGACATCCCCTTTGTCCAAACTTTTGTACGGGGATGGTTTGCGTTGCGATTTGCAAGAGCCGACCACACGAGTTGGGTCCTCTCATATTTTTGGCACTTTGAACATGCTCCAGTGCTCCTTAAGCACTGGATGCCTCTTTTTGACCCTGAGACTGAGCAAATTGGAGTTGGCCCTGTCTGGATCAGGCTTCCAGGCCTGCCATTGCAATACTGGTCTGAGGACATCTTCAGAAGGATTGGGAATTCCTTGGGCACTTTCATGGAGTACGATAAATCCTACCAGACCACTGGCATGATGGCTTATGCAAGAATTCTTGTTCATTTGGACACCAGAGGAGGTCTTCAGGAACATATCATGATTCAGTGGAGATCCTTTTCACGCAAACAGTTGCTTGACTATGAAGGCATCCCCTATCACTGCAGAAGATGTCATCAGGTGGGTCATCTTTACAGGGCATGCCCCCTCCTAAGGAAACACAAACAGGACACTCAAGACATGGAGCAGGACCCCCTTGCAGAACAGCCTCCTCCTCCTACTGTAGAGACCCAAATGGTTGAACAGATCAAGATTTTGGATACAGTAGAAGCGCCTCCTGCACCAGCTCAGAAGAGGTGCAACAAAACTCCTATACAACCTCCCTCTCCTCCTCTGACATGCTCCAGAGCTGCCAAGGGTGATGTCTTCTCATCGTGGAGCGCAACACAGGGGCAGACTTCCTAACAAAGGAGGCAGCGCACCGATAGGAAGAGGACTAGTTAATTCAAGAAGAAATTGATGGAACTTTCCATCAGTATTATCACAAACCTTTTATAGATCTTCATATGCCACAGGGGATATAAGCACACTGTTTATATTTTTTGTCTCTCTAGTTTTTTGTATGCAGTTTTAATTTGAACATATAGTCCTGCAAAGTTCTCTTTCCAAAGAGACAGTTTACTCTTTCGAAGGTTTATAGCTATAACTGTTAAGTGACAGTTCATTTTTGAGATTTTCAAATGTACTCCCTGCGTGGAGAACAAGATTTCTTGTTTTTTGTTAAACAGATGGTGAGGCCAACCAGCCTCAATATGCATATGCTACGGCATCTACAAAATGTAATTTCTTATCATTAATAGAAATTACGACTTTTTCCAAGGGAAAAAAAGTAAAAATAAAATAAATAATAAATAAAAAAGAATATATAAAAATAAAATAAAAAGTGAGGGTGTTCTTACAAAAAACGTAAATAATAATAATAATAATAATAATAATAATAATAATAAGTAAATAAACATAGAATAAAATGAAATAAAATAAACAAGTAAAATTAATGAAAACGAACTAAACGTCTATATATTACTAGGGAAGGGGGTAACTTTAAATTGTTTAAATAATTCATAATTCATAATTAATAATTTAATTTATTTAAATAATTATTAAGTATATTAATTAACTTATTCATTCCTTATTTATTAATTAATATTATATATTTATTTATTTGATTATTCGAAAAATATATAAATAATTAAATAAACTAAACTAAACTAAATAAAAAAAATAAAATAAGAATATATAAAAATAAAAATAAAAATGAGGGTTTTATAATAATAAAAAAAGAAAATAAAAAGAAGTAATTTTTAATAATAATAATAATAAGTAAAAATCAATAAATCATAACGATAATGTTAATAGTGATGAAATTGATCACAAATACCTAATATAACTAAAAAACAATTAAAATAAATAAAAAGAGAGGGAAATCTATGTAGAGGAAAAAAAGAGGAGAAAGACTAAGAGGAGAGGGTGGGAATCCAACATCTACTAATTTTCCAGCCATCATCCCTATTAATGTTATTAAAGGACCGCTCAATTTCAATGGCTTCCCTAAACTTACGGTGATGAAAATGAGAAATTTTTGCAACGACCTTAGCCTCCTCAATGCATATGTGATGCTTGGTCTTCACTGCATGTTCTGCTAAAGCTGAGGATTTGGTCCTCCCATGCTTAATATCAGCCGCATGTTCCTTAATCCTTTGGTTAATAGATCAACCCGTTTCTCTGATGTATGAGGTCCCACACTAACATGGGATGACATAAACACCTTTCAATTCCATAGGATTCACCTGGTCTTTAACCAATTTTAGGGAGCTTCTAATGGTATTGAGGGGTCTAAAGGTTGAGGGAACATTATGTTTCTTTAGGATTCTCGCAATCTTTTCTGTCATCCCTTGGATGAAGGGGAGGTGAACTCCTGAATGTCGATCAAATGTGTCAGTCTTAACCTTAGGACCCTTACCAGCTTTGAGGAAAGCTTTAACACCCTTTTGCCTACTATAACCATTCTGGACAAAAACATTAAGGAGATGGGACTTTTCCTTATAAAGGTGGTCTTCATCTGAAATCCTTAAAGCACGGGTGGCTAACGTGCTGAGAAAACCTATTTTCTGAGCAGGAAAATGGTGGGAACTTGCATGAAGATACTGCTCAGTATGAGTCTTTTTTCGATACACTTTATGGGAGAAAGAAACATCAGCCTTTCTAGAAATGAGGACATCAAGGAACGGAAGGTGACCATCCACTTCTCGTTCCATGGTGAAATTTATGGAGTTAGACTGATTATTAAGATGCTTGAAAAAGCTATCTAACTTATCAGGCCCATGCTGCCAAATGGAGCAAGTATCATCAACAAATATTTTCCAAAGTTTAGGTTTAAAAAGAGCTGAGGATAAGGCTTTGGATTCGAAGTCTTCCATGAACAGGTTAGCAATGATAGGGGACAACGGGGAACCCATGGCCACCCCATAGGTTTGTTCATAGAACTCACCTTCAAAATAGAAAAAAGTAGAAGTGAGGCAAATCTCAACTAATCTAGCAGTGTTGGGATCAGTAAGACGAAAGATTACATCAAGAGCTTCCTTGATGGGGATGTTAGTGTATAGGGAAACAACATCAAAACTGACAAGGCTATCTCCAGGATCAAATTTCAAATCTTGTAATTCACTAACAAATGATGCGGAGTCTTTGACAAAGGACTCTATCTGACCTACCAGGGGCTTAAGCTTCGTGGCTAAATATTTAGCTAAAAGATAGGTAGGCCCACCTATGGTGTTGACAATGGGTCTAAGGGGAGCCCCTTCTTTGTGAATTTTAGGGAGCCCATAGGTCCTGGGAGTGATAGGGTTACTCTCTATAAGCTTATGACTAAAGGAGCCAACAATGCTACTAGATTTAATGGCAAGAGCAATCGACCTAGAAATATTTTTCAAGGGATTTTTGTCAAGATTTCTATAGATTCCGTTGTTGCTCAAGTGATCCAACATCTTCTTCCGATAATCTATCTTATCAAGGATGACAACAGCCCCACCCTTATCCACTTTTAAAATGATGATGTCTGAGTTCCTATTCAAGGATTTTAGGGCATCAAACTCTTCCTTACTGATGTTGGGCTTAGGGGGCTTAGCTTTCCTTAGGATAACTGCACAGTCTTGCCGAATAGTATCTTTAATATTATCCGGTAAGTCCTTTATCCCATATTCGACATCACACATAATGTTTGCCATCGGAATTTTCTTAGGAGCAAGGGAAAAATTTAATCCTTTCTCCAACAACTTAAAGGCCTGAGGATGAAAAGAAAAACTAGATAAATTAACTACTTTGTTGTTAGGATGATTAATAGAATTATTAATAGGATAAACACTATTATTATTATTATTATTTTTATTATCACTTTCATTATTATTATTCTTCATAAACCTAAGACCTCTCTTATTTATGTTATAATAGTTAGATTCTTTATTATGACCTGATCTATTATTTAAATTATAAAAGATCTTTATATCTTCTTCTTTATCAATACCTACAGAGTTAAAGATGTTATCATTAATATTATTAATAATATCACTAAAAGATTTATTATTATTATTATTGTTACAATCAATATTAAAATGAATATTGGAATGTTTAATATCATAAGAATCAGAGATGGCTAGATGCTCTGAATTAAAGGGGACCAGGGTAGTTAAAGGAGAAGTTAAACCTGACACATGACCGCTGCACTGGGGAGAAACAAGCGTCGATGAGCCAACCTGAAGGTCAACCTTCACGGGAATGGACAGAGCAGAAGGGCGAGTTTGCATTCCTTATTTATTATTTATTTTATTTTTACTTAGTTTAGTTTATTTATTTAGTTATTTATATATTTTTCGAATAATAAAATAAATTAATATATATTAATAAGGAATGAATAAGTTAATTAATATACTTAATAATTATTTAAATAAATTAAATTATTATTTATTAATTATTTAAACAATTTAAAGTGATCCCCTTCCCTAGTCTTATATAGTCGTTTAGTTGGTTCTCATTAATATTTTCCCTCCCAGTCAAGTATAGTCGTTTTTTTCCTTTGATTGTTAGGTTAACCTTGCTCCTTATTTAACCTTCCTCTGAGATCTGTCTCTTCATCTTGTCCTGAAGATGAACCACACTCGCTGGTTCAAAACACATTGACCAAATACTCTCTATGTGATTTTTTTCCGAAAATTCTCATGAATTAACAAATTATGGATCACAGAAGCTTGAATTCGATTATTTTCTTTATTTGTTAACAAGTTGTTCCCCTTTAGCGTACGACACTCTTTCTTTCCATGAACGCGGTTATTATGAATGCCATGGAGATGCTTCAAATCATGCGATGATGTCTTATTAGTTTTTATGTCTATTTCTTTTAAGTAGTTAAGATTCAACTGACATGTCAAAAATAGTGAAATGTATTTTTGTATAAACAATTTTGATTTAGTAAATTTTGTTGGAACATGGTCGGGCTTATCAACCTATTTATAAACCTTTAGTTTTAAAGTGAAACGGGGAGAAATAATTGAAATTAAATGTTGGATAAGTATACAATGATTGTGGAACTGTTTTGAAACCTTTTTTTATGTAAGTGTGTTGATTTTATTTGACTCATTCAAGTAAAACTTATATTAGTTTTGTTTTCCATAGTCATATTCTTTATTTTCTGTAATTTGATTTATGAGAAATTTGAAGATAGTACTCCGTCGTTCAGTGACTTGGATCTATGAACGGGTAGTGAATTATTGCATTTATTTTCATTTGTGTTAGTTCAATTTTATTTATTTATATTTGATCATAGATTTCCTTCAGTGACTTGCGTCCTAAGGGTAACATTGATCTAAACATTGTTTCAGTCTAGGTTCTTGTGAATTGTTTCCAAGGATTTAGATTTTTAAGAATGTTATCTTCATATAAATTGAATTAATACATGTGTTGTAGTAGTTTCTAATCTATTATTTTATTTCATTATTGGTTTATTGAATTGTTTCATAAACAAATAATTGAAAGATAATTCAATTTATAGGAATTGTTACAATTATCGTTTCAGTTCACCTCGACAGAGAATGAGCAATTTGATAGAAATAGTTAGTTCTTTGCATATATGATTCATTCTTGATGTGAATCATTAAAATGAAAACTATTTGTTTTGTGTTAGTTTAAAATATAAGAACCCTACATTTCTGTAGTTCTTAATTTTTTACTTATTCACATTAAGGATTACTGTTAATTTTAATTTATAATTGCATATATAAATTAAAATTAGTTTGCATTTCGTAATATTGTGGCGCATATAAATACAATTTATTCTT
This sequence comes from Pinus tabuliformis, assembly GCA_031772625.1. NCBI lineage: Eukaryota > Viridiplantae > Streptophyta > Pinopsida > Pinales > Pinaceae > Pinus > Pinus tabuliformis. The sequence continues at coordinate 710,583,810 of CM062819.1, read as the reverse complement.
TGGACCAATTATGTTAAGTTCTATTTGTTTTATATGTTGTATTATAATTCTTGTATACAAGATTTATTCTATTTTAATAACTGATGCTATTCTGATTTTTGTATCATATTTCATTAACTATTAATTGGTAGTTTTAGGTGTATTAACAATAGTTTAGATTTCATGTACATATGACATTAGTTAACCTTAGGATTCCCTAGGTTCTATTATTCATAAGAGGAAAAATATGAAGGCCAATGGAGCCTTAAAAACCATTAGGAGTGACCATCCCAAATGACTTGGGCTATTTAGAGAGCCTTGGTTTGGGTCACATTCCCTTTATTAACTAAGGCCCAAAATCCCACAATCAGGACATCTAAAACCCTAACATTAGGAGATGAAGTGCCAAAGGCTTATAGGCATCAATGGGGTAAGTTGGAACATCAACTTCTCGGGGTTGTAACTTTGGTATACAATCTTCATTTGGTGTGTGCAATAGCCCATTGATAAGGTCTATCCGAGGAGTACAATATTTGGCTATCAAAACAAGTGTAAGAATGCCGTTGTCCTGCTTCACCAAAAAACGTTGTTTGTGGCCTCAAAATGGATCAAGAAGTTTAGGACTTGAAAATTGCCAAAAATAGAAAACTACCAAAATAGGAAAATTATGTTGTGACCCATTGGAATAGGTGGGTGGCCAGTGATATTCACATGGATCATTCCTCTCCACTCAGGAAGAAATGGTCTCCATTGTGTTGAGTGCCTACATGAAATAGGGAAACTTCTGTTGAACTTGGCCCCTCATGAGCCACTTGCGTTGGTGTAGAAGTTGGTCTGCTTTAACAACTTGATATAGTTGGACCCTCTGTTAGTGAGTGTTATTAATCTTTGTGTCCATGATTTGATCAATTTTATCCCATTCAATGGAATCTAGGTTGAGCTTTATCAATGTCATTTGCTTTGCGATTTCTAATGTGTCCAAAAATGGTGGAAAGTATGGCCAAAGGCAGTCCAATTGGACATTGGGTGTAGACTGTTGAAATTGTAATTAGGTTTGGCCTTCATAATTATCATTGTACTTGTATCAATATGTATTTCATGTAAAAACAAAAGAAGAAAAAATATTATATTTTTCTAGCATGTTCTTCATGCTTTTTTTTGTCAAAAGAAAATGTAATTTTTTTTTAACAATGTACATAAATTACCTGCAAACGAATTCTTAAAACAAAAAAAAATATACAATGGCGCGAACATAAAACAAACATACACAAATATTTCCCCTGGATCCCAAAACTAGGAATACTAGATTGATTTTTCATTATATTTCTTTCAATGTTTTGATACATATATATACATGTTGAAGCATTCATAACCCCAATCCACTAACCCTGGATTAGAACATAATCCTAGTTCTCTTGAATGGATCCATGTATTCTTGAGGAAATATATCCATTTATTCTTGGAGAAGTCATATATAAATGAGACATAGTACAAATAATTCCCTAGTGATGGAATCGAAACAAGTACAAACACATCACTATGCATAAGCTCTAATATCCCTTTCGCCCCCTTAGCACCAAAGGGGAAACTCACCCGATTCTTCTTCCCAAATACACAATGTTCACATAAATCGAAATCCAGAGAGCAATAGACATACCTTCTACCATACAATTACCATGCAGTATTCGAAGGCCTTTCTCTCTAATGTGTCCCAGTCTTTGATGCCACAACATAGTATTTTCTCTAGAGACTAGGAGATTTTATGTTACTCCTTCAAGAACTAGAAAATTGTTACACTAATCAATAATAGTACTGCCCAACAACTTATGCAGAGTTTCGATCCAAACTCCTCGCATCAATATAATGCTCCCTAAACCATCTTGTAGGTATCATTCTCAAACACTGTTTTTACACCTACATCATCCATCTTTCTTACAAAAACTAGATTTCCGGCCAATTCAAGAATATGCAGAACACTAGGAAGTGTTCTAATGCTCCCACCTTGCAAATTTAGCTTGACTTTTCCATGTACTATGATTCTATCCTTCCCACCATCCCCTAGGAAGACATCACCACCATCATATTTCTCATACTCGTAGAACCACTCCCTATCGGGAGTGAAGTGAAAGGATGCACCTGAGTCAATCAACTATGCCTCATGATCTACGCGTGTACTTGAAGAACAAGTCAAGTACACATCCCCACCTTCATCTGAGGTGGTTTTCATCTATGAAAAAGGAGCATCATCAAATCCATTTCCTTTTTAAGGAGTTTTAGATTTACAGTCCTTTTTGTAGTGCCCCTCCCTTCCACATTTCTAGCAAACCTTTACACAGTTTCTTGGAGATTTAGATATTCCTCTAGATTTAGATCTCACACTTGAGGACTTATTTTTGTTTCTATTATGGGATCATCCTCTCATAGACAAGGCATCTCCATTCTGGCTCTATATATTTTTCTGTCTCATCTCCTCTCACAAGGATGAGACTATTTGATCAAACTTCAAGGTATTTGTATTCCTACCTATTGCAATAAATAAAATATCCCACGAGTCTGGTAGAGAACAAAATAGATTGATGCACTTATCTTTGTCTAAAATTTTAATATCAACAGATAACAACTGGCTTACTATAGGATTAAAGGCATTTAGATTCTCCGTCACCGAGTCTCCATCTTTCATCCTCAGGTTATACAACTTTTTTCGCAAGAACAATTTGTTCATTAAAGACTTAGATTAATAAAAAGTCCCTTACTTGTCCCACAAATCCTTTGTTGTAGCTTACCCTGATACCTTTAACAATACTGAATCTGAGAGACACAATCATATTGTGCTCTTCGCCTTCTCATCTAACTTCGCCCAGTCTTCTATCGACATTCCTGTTGGTGCTATTCCTGGATCTACAATGATCCACTAATCTATATCCACCAACAAATCCTCCATATTGAGCTTCCACAACTCAAAACTTTTTCCATTGAATTTCTCAATATCTATCTTTCCACTGTTCACCACAAAAATTGATCCCGCACATTTCCCAATGTAACAAGGTCTACCACAAGATCGAGAAAAACCCCTCAGTAGAAAAGGCATCCCCTTGAAGCCAAAAAAACTATGATACAAAATAATTTTTTTAGCCTTGTACATAAATTACCTACAAGTGAACTCTTAAAACGAAAAAAATATACAATGGAAAGAACATAAAACAAATACACATAGAGATTTTCCCCTAGATCCCAAAACTCAGAATACCATATTGATTTTTCATTATATTCCTTTCAATGTTACAATACATATATATAAATGTTGAAGCATTCATAAACCCAAATCCACTAACCATGGATTAGAACATAATTGTAGTTCCCTTTACCAGATCTACAAATACCATGGAAAAAACCCACCGTGCCCAAAAACCATGCACAAAAACCATGCACAAAACTATGGGTAGGTCCATCCCCCATCCTTAGGTCCACCAAACTATGATTGTGTCTGCATTAAATAAAAAAAAATCTGGCACGCTACCTCGGACCCTATGAAGCATGGCAAAAATATTACACACACCCAACAAAAAGGACATTTTCTTCATGACCCGTGTAAAAGAAGCAAAAAACTAAATTTTAAAGTGTCATTTGTCCATCCAATTTGTCAAGTCATCCCTCCTACCAATCAAGTCGGCTCTGCTCTTAGAGGCACCTTTTTGGATGGGAAGCAACTATATCTTGGCACCTATCCTCCACCTTTTGACAACCAATTAGAATGATCATCTGTGGAAGAGTAACTCGGGTTTGTGGCATGGAATCTAAGGGACATTCTTTTGAAATAAAGCAAGTTTTCTAAGGCACCTACTTTTGTGTTATGTGAGCTGATTAAAGGACCAAACTTCTGTGATATGTGAGATGATTGAAGGACTAGATTTTTGTGATATGCGCGTTGATTAAAGGGCCAAACTTTTTTACATGCGAGCTGATTGAACGACAATAGTTATATGATATAAAAGTTGATTAAAGGACCATATTTCTATGATATGCATGCTGATTGAAGGACCAAAATTCTATTATATGCGAGCTAATTAAAGGACCAGAATTATGTGATATACGAGACGATTGAAGGTCCATACTCCTACGATATGCGAGCTAATTATGTGATATGTGAGATGATAAGCGAGTTGATTGAAGGACCAGTCTTCTATGATATGCAAAGCTATTTGAGACACCAATCTTTTGTGACTTATGGACTCTCTTGTGGTAGACTTCATGTTGAGAGTTGATGGAGGGATGATTTGGAAATTAGATCTTATAATTGGGTTGGATATGACTTGGATTTCGCGTGTTGACTAAGGATTCTATAAGGAAAGGATTGTTGGGTTTTCCCATTGTGGGCCTTTCCCTAGCCTATGGCCTAATTTTCTAGTTTATCTTGTCTTTTTGTGCATTTTATTTGTATAATTGCTTGATGAATTAATGAATGAAGTAAATACTAAAGGAAAAACATATTTAAACAATCACAAGTAACTATCATGATTAGAAATTATACCTTGTAAATGAATTTCAACATGGTACCAAAGATAGGCTATAGGGAAGTCAAATCTTTTGCCCTAGTTCAAGTCACAATAAGCCTTATGATGGACATGAGAGCTCTACCAAGGTCTCAAATCATAGTTCTCTTATTAGTAGTCAAGACCATTAAGGGTCTACATGTATCTCTGTAGATGAAGGACATGTTCCTGTAACATGTTTTCAGACCTCTGTGGCATAAAAAAAAGGCTGACTTTTTGTAATAGCACTGGAAGAAAACCTTTATAAAAATGTTGCAAGCATATGAAGTTTATATAATGAAGATTCAATATCACTAACCAAGACCAAATTAAAGTTCCCTGTGGTATCTAGAGCAAGAAAAATTGTGTTATATGACATTTGAATTCTTCTGAGTTCCGAATCAAAGGAAAAAAAGTTCAGATCCAAATTGCATTACCTCTCTAGCATCTTAAATTACATCTCTGTGATTCCTGAATCCTTGAGGGAACCAATTTTTTCTATGACATCTGAATATCTCACTATGGTAAAATAAAAATTACAAGCTAAAACCTTTGAGATAGTGACATGATTGTGTCTATCTTCAAAATCCTAATATGGAACCTGAACAAGCCAGGACCAAATTTTGAAAAATATAACCAAGACATCTTATAAAAGAGTGAGAGCTTTGGAATAATGGCTATACATGGAGATTAAACAAGGATATCTAAGACCTGTTAAAGTGACCAAGAGCTCAAACTACCTCAAAAATTTAACTAGACCAAACTTCCTTAAATAACCTCAGAAGGTTGAATAATCTTAAAGCCTGTTGTGGAGCCTCAAAAGATACTTTTGCAAGTCTTCAATTCTACCTTGATTGCAATCTTGATTCATTAGTCTTAGAGGTTAAGTAAAAAATGCCACACTAGATCATAATATCTCAAATCCTAAAGTAGACAAAGATGCTTTATCAAGTCATTCATCTTTATACAATTCAAAGCTTGTTTAAAACCGAGAGCCTCAGTGAACCAAATAATCTTGTAACGATGAAATGTACCTCTTGGAATCTTACTATGATGAAGGTCATAAAGGAAAATTGTTACAATAATAAGGTTAAAATTATCTTTAGAATCTGAATCCCATGAGAAGTCAAGCCAATTTTTGTAACAAGAAACCAAGGGAAAGCTTTGGAAATATACCAAAAAAAAGGTCTACCTCACAATATCTCATGGATCTCACATCTGTTTATGTTGGGCACTATACTCAAGGAAAGTATGATGACAAGTGTAGAAGTCTGATCTTTTAAGACCATTGCAGAGTTAAATAAGGCTAAGAATCCATCAAAGTCCATGATGTATTACAAGCTAGTACATTCTCAAGGAGAAAAAATAGTAAAAGTAAAGTAATCTTTGTATAGATCACTATAGGTAATCAAACAAAGTATGAAGACCTAAGATCTGAACTACAATAAAAGCTTGAGAGGTAGAAGTATGCAATCACTAAATTATAAGATTTCTTGAAGCTATCATCTATATTGTAATTACTTATTGATACTCCTCTTCAAGCCAAAGGCAGTCAAAAGGGCATTAGAGTTGGAAAGCCATATTGTAGGGTCGTCACCTTGTTCAACCTGAATAATCCTTGTGTGGAAGCTAAAGCTAGAACTCCCTTAATAAGATCTTACATCTACTATTGTGAACATTTAGGTCATGAGAACAAGTGTTGAGACCAGTATGTTTGGACCCATATTTTTTACATTGAGATGAAGGAGAAGTGTCTAAAAAGGTTTTGGACGTATGCATATGAATTGAAAATTCAGGGTTTATGAAGAAACCTTGGATTGGACCTAGAACATCATTTTCGCTAAAAGAGGAAACCCTTTCTTATGCATGATGATGTGGATGAAGTTGTATTATAAGTTGGATGCGAGATGGAGCTGACAAATTTATACATGTATACAAGAAGTACATAGATTAAGAGGGACCTGACTTTTCTCAAAATATAAGTACTCTATATCTCATTGTTACTATTCTTGTTATTGTCATTATTTTTTGGTTAGTCCCTTGTCTATGTACCCCTTTATAACCATTCTTTCATATCCTCCTAGTGAGGATTACAAATTAATTACTAGAACTACTTAGGCATTGGTAGCAGATGGAAGAACTAGTAAAATGAAGCAAAGAATGAGGTTGTTCCTGAATTCAAGAAAAGCAAGTAGTTTGAAGTATGCATTCTTTAAGGAAGTCTAAAATTTGCATGCATGATGAAAAACATATTTTCCCAATAAAAAAAGAAGTTATTGATGAGACATATGCTTCAGTTGAAAGGGTTACTCAAGTTTTTTGAATATGAAAATGGAGTCTGATGATTAAAATACCTCGTACTTTGGGGATTGATTTAAGTAGAAAAAGATATTGCTTTCAGAGGGAGAAAAAAACATAACTTTACATGAAGGATCTTGCATTGATACAATACTACTTGAGATTTGGTAGAAACCCGATAAAGTAAAAATCATATGAAAGTTGATTGGTCTTCTGATGCATTTGATTCGATTGTTGGGCTACCAATGCCGATGATGAGTAAAAGGAGGAACATGTGATAGTTTCCGTAGGAAGTTTAGCTCTAAAAATGTGTGTGCTAGATTCAACACTAATATTTTGTAATAAGATGTTTAAATATAGACAAAGGAATCAATTTTTCATGGAAGGTCAAAGTGCTTTATGATTCAAGAAATATGGTGTAGATAAGAGCCAAGATTCTACAATAAAACTCCACAGATGAACAGCTATTCGATGTAAGGGAAGTAAGAGTACTTCAGAGACAAGCTTGGGCTTGTGGAATATTCCTCCCAAATTAAGAGGGAGTGAGGATGGACACATGTGTTCTCCATGTGTCATGTACTATGGCTAGGACTAACAACCATAATTCTAGTACATGAACACAAGTAGGGATAATGGTGTATTGGATAAGCATCATGGACTGACATTCTTGAGATCTATATTGTGACTAGGACTAACAACCATAATTCAAGTACATTGATCTAATATAAGAATGGTCCAGAGGACTGAAATTTCCTAGTGTCAAGTTTTGTAACAATAGATTAGGAAATGGTCCTGTGAGGACATACTTTGGTGAACCTAGGTGGAGTATGTTCCTCAGAGAGGTGGTGTGGTGTCCTATTGAATTCCTCCCATCATTATGCTCTAATCTAGTGGAGAGATAGAGCTTACTTGTCAAGGCCTTAGTATTTTGACAATGTTGATTATAATGATGTTATCACCATTAATGCTTATCAATTTTAATCCTTTCTTATAGAAGTCTTCAACTTGAGGATATGTCAATGAGTCATTATGAATACCTCCCTAGTTAATGGGGAGTGTATAAATTGTAACTAGGTTCGGTTTTCACAATTATCATTTTAGTTGTATCAGTATGTATTTCATGTAAAAACAAAAGAAGAAAAAATTTTATTATTTTTTAGCATGTTCTTCATGCTTTGTTTTGGTCAAAAGAAAATAAGGGCATATTCTTCATGACCCTTGTAAAAGAAGAAAAAATTGAATTTTTAAAGTGTCATTTGTCAATCCAATTTGTCAAGTTGGCCCTGCTACTTATCAGGTCGACTCTACTCTTAGAGGCAACTTTTAAGATGAAGACTCACAACTATATATTGGCACCTATCCTTCACTATTTGTAAACCAATTCAATGATCATATATGGAAGAGTAACTCAAGTTCGTGGCATAGAATCTGAGGAAAATTATTCTAAAATAAAGTGGGTTTTTTGAGGCACCTACTTCTATGATATGCGGGCTGATTAAAGGACCATACTTCTGTGATATGCGAGCTGATTGAAGGAGCAGACTTCTGTGATATGCGAGCTGATTAAAAGACTAGACTTCTTTGATATGTGAGTTTTTGAAGGACCATACTTCTGTGATATGCGAGTTGATTAAGGGACCACGATTATGTGATATGCAAGCTGATTGAGGGACCAAACTTCTATGATACGCAAGTTGATTAAAGGACTAGGATTTTGTGATATGCGAGCTGATTAAAGGACCAAACTTCTATGATATGCGAGCTAATTGAAGGACCATATTATTTTGATATGTGACTTGATTGAAGGACGAATATTCTATGATATGCAAAGCTATTTGAGGCACCAATATTCTATGACTTATGGACTATCTTGTGGCAGACTTCATGTTGAGAGTTGATGGAGGGTTGACTTGGCAATTGGATCTTCTAGTCAAGATAGATATGACTTGGATTTCTCCTTTTAACTAAGGATTCTATAAGAAAATGATTGATGGGTTTCCCCTTGTGGGTTTTCCCCTAGCCTCTGGCCTAATTTTCTAGTGTCTCTTTTATTTTTGTCCATTGTATTTGTTTAATTGCTTGATGACCTTATGAATGAATTAATACTAAAGGAAAAACATATTTAAATATTCACAAGTAATTATTATCATTAGAAATTCTACCTTGTAAATAAATTTCAACACAGGCTAATGAATGGGGGGATACTTCACTCAAAATCATTGTCACCCACAACCTTGTTGACAGTGTAAGTTCCATAATAGAGTGGGTGGAGATTTTGATGGGCCCCTACAAGGCATTCCTTCTACAGAAGCAACCAAACCTTGTCTCCCACTTGAAACTTGTGTGGGACCTGGTGCCAACCATGGCATTGTTTATACTTAGTATTAGCTTTCTGCATGATATCATGGACCTGCTAGAGAATGTGTTGAATTCATTTAATAAAATTGGTATCTTTTTTAGCTTTGGATTGAAAATGTGTAGACTCTACCTATGTGTGGTGCAAGTAAATTCTCAGCGCAAACACAAACAATTACTCTAGCCCGAGAGAGTAGGTCTAGCCACAAATAAACAATCAATGGAAAATCTCCTTAAGCTAGAATCAATTAAGAGGGCCTGCCTCTTAGAACGCTATTTCACTTGGTGATGATCCTACTTCCTCACTCTAGCCGTTTCCTTCCTTCGAATACCTGAAACAAGCAAACAAACAACAATAATAAATGTGATAGCATACAATATTGTATTCAACCTACTTAATAGGCCAAGGAAAATTAAGCCATAAAGATGTTAAATAACACTTAATGTAGGAAATAAATCAATAGTTGTATTCATATAAATCAGAAAGAGATTACAACCAATGCCTTGACGTTGCTGGTCTCCTCCGACGTATTTGAATTCCCACACTTCTGCTAGCACTTCATGGATAGCCCCAACAATGGAAGTTTTAAGGCATCTTCCCTCTAGTCTCAAACCAAACCAAAACACACTATTCTCCTTCAAACATACACTAGAAAGCTACAAGCTATAGATGTCTTGCTGATCATTCAAACTCACTCCAAAAAACTAGTTTAGCTTGGGAAAATAGAGGTTTATATAGCTTTGATGGATGGGAGATGGTTCCTCTCATGATGGGAGAAGGCCTTATCTCTTGGGTTTGTTCCATCCTAATAGGGGAAAGGATCCCAAATTGAATTCCTCGGCTCCATCCAGCCCAACCATTTACTAGACTTCCATTACGAAGCTTCTAGAGCTAGAAGCTTCGACTCCATATTTAAAAAACTTGCCAAAAGAGGATCGACATGACTGGAAAAGGGATCAGTCACTCCGTACAATGCTAGGGCTAGTTTTAATCTCTACAAATCGATGCGAGGAGGAAATTGGTTAGTAGCACTGGTCTTGCAAACTGGTATAAAAGGAAGATTCTTCTCATGAAGAGGGACATACTGGGAGTTTCTTCATGATGGGAAAGCATGTCGGGTTCACTGTAGAGGTCCTCTAGGATCATGGATGGGGAGTACAAGGATAGTGAAAAAATTCTTTATAACAGATGCCCCCTAAAGCATGAAGGCTAAACTAGAGTGAGGGGTGAAATTATTTACAAGTGGATGCAGGGAACGAAAGTCCGATGTCGGAAAACCTGCAAGAAAGCATAGATACATATACATCACTGAAAACTATGAGAAATGATACATGAATTGTGGTATGGATGCAGCCATCCAGAGGATGATCATGTAAATGGGTGCAACCATCTAATAGAGAGGATCATAACGAAACCAAGGTATGGTCGCAACCACCCAATAATGAGAAGGATCACATATAACAACTCACGGTATGGTCACAACCATCCATCTGAAAGAGACATGTATATCAACATGATCATGTCACATGGCCTTGCAACCTAGACTGGTGTGATCCGAGCCCAGGGTCTTGCGCTCCAAATGACCCGACCAAAGTAAAAATCCAAACATGTGAATGAATGCGTTGAAGTCAAACATGCTAGAAAGTTGCTTGATTACTGATCAATGTTGTGAACTGTTAACAAGCACGAGAGAAACCACCAATAATGACAATGGCTCTCAAGGTACCAACAACACAGTTCACGGAATGTGAATAAAGGAACTGATGTTGAACACTCGTGAAATCACCTGATCGAAAGAAAATGATGTGAACTTGTCATCGAGTGTGAAGAAGTTTCCCTTAGGACATGCAATCTCTAAGGTACTGGAAGGGAGTCTCTCGGCTAGCTTCCTAGATAATGAGCTGAAGTCAACAGGAATCAACCGTGTCAAAGGAGGGCCATGATGTACCCACATCATTGACATGAGACAAAGGGATGCAAATGATTTTAGATGATACAAAGAATCAGGAGTAAGTGTAACTGTAGAAGGACTAACTCTTGAACATATTGGTGACACAACTCCGGAGTTTGGCAGCTTTGGGATCCATAGGATCAGTGGTCATGATGATATGGCAGAGATCAAATGGAAGGAAAAAATGAGTGGCCCAACCCAGGAAGGTCAATGATGAAAAGGAGGATATCCCAACCCGACATGAAGTAGAAAGTGTCATGTTCAAGAATGAGTTGCTGACACGACTGATAGAATTTCCCATTTCCCCCCACCATTTCTGGTAGGTACGCCAATTATTTTTGATCGCAAGCTTGAAGGAGATATCATGTGCTTGCACTATAAGTTCATCCTTCAGACGAATATGACCTAGTAAGTTTAATGAGCCTTAGGAAGGAGAAGCTCACGTTTTTCATGGCGATGAATTCAATATCGTTTAATGTTTTAACGAGTTTGACAAAGGGGTAACTCGGTATCTTTTTCATGTTTAGAGAGTTTGAAAAAAACATGGAAAAGAAAACTCCACATGGTCCCTTTTTGTTCATTTGTGTCTCTTGGGCCCGAAAAGGTAGAAAATAATACTTGAGAGAACTGCTTGACCATTTCATTCAAGGATTACCTTTTTTGTAAATAGTTCATCCCAACTTGAAAAAGGGGTAAACGTATACTGGGCGAACGACACTTCACAACCTTTAATGAGTTCAAAATGATAAGAGCTTGACAATCTTTTCATGTTTAAAGAGTCGGAAAAGAGCTTGAAAGTGGACCCCCCATTTTTATTCTATTTTACGAGTCAAAAAGAGCTTAAACGTGACTCCAGTACCATCATCGATAATCAGTCAACTGTCGATGCACAAAAGGTAAATGCACTATCCAACTTCTGAGGCAAAATAGGTCAAAAATACTTTAAAAACCCTAATATTTCATGAAAAAATAAATAAATAGGAAGAAAAAGTAATTATTTTTTACCATTTACCATTTTACCTTTGTGTGAAGAGTTTTTTACCCACTTGTGCCCTAGTTTTTTTGGAGCAGATTGCGGGAGATCTGGGAGGCCATTCGTCGAGCCGTCAGTTGCAAGTAAGAGCCAAGACCTTAAGCTCCATTTTCATGCTTATTTTACCTGCTTTTAACCATTTTTTGGATTTTTTTGAGGAGGTTTTTCCAAAAAAAAATTCGCCCTCGATTGGCGCGATTTTCGGGCACAAAATCGTGCTGATCAGGGACTATGAACACTGTTAAGCGTGTCGTCGACGCTACTGTTTTTAAAATAATTGCACCAACACTGTGAATAATTTTTTTTCATGTTTTTTCCCAATTTATCCGTTTGAATCCAATTTTATCTGGCCAAAGATGTTTATTGACTTGATTATATGGTTTTTTCAAGAACAAATCATGAAAAATGGTGGATTGGAAGGAACGCGAGCATGAGGATATTGACACTCAAGAAATGGCTGAAACAAATTACTTGAATGCTTTGAGGAACTGTGGGCTTCTCAAATTCTTCCTTACGCCAGGTCTACGGGCTCAACTCGAATTGCTACGGTATCTGATCAGTCTCTGGGATGTGAATTAGGAAGTTTTCATGATCCATGACCAAGAACTGGAGTTGGAAACTTCAGATATTTATTTCATCATAGGATTGTCTCGAAGAGGGGAGCCAGTCAATCTATATGGGTTAAGGCTGATTAGGGCAAGTGTGACCATGCTACTTGCTGAACATTTCCCAGAAGCAATCAAATCAAAAAGTGGCAAGATTGAGATCATGACTGTTTGGGATCTTGTGCTGAGAGTATTACTGTTGACCATCAACAGAGTGGCTGGGGCCCAAGTGCAACATGAGACCAACAAGTCGAAGTTTCAGTATGCTATCGATTGTACCATGCCCACTATCTTCAACTGGGCGGTAGCTATCAAGGTCAACATGGAGCATCAATTATCAAAAGTTAAGGCAGGAAACCTGAAGTAGTTTTGCTATGGATCTGTTCTAGTGACCTTTTTCTTGGAGCAGGTTCCATTGTTCCATTACCAGTTGGCTGAGGTGGAACTACGATTGCCATGAGACCCACAAATGGTCTGTTGGAGTGCATTGATGCCCAGGATTACCGGGGGCCAACAGATGTCCTATAAGCCCGCCTTCTTCTCATGGCTACGACGACAATTGATTGTAGTAGAGGATTGGCCTTACAACGGTACCGACTTCCGCGGTGATTCAGATATGCCGCTCCCAGAGGGGGAGGATTATGATGATGGAGGTAAAAACAAACAATTTTAATTTTTTATGTTTTTTATTGTTTTTTAGATATATGTGTTCATGAAATTTTGATTTTATGAATGTAGATGTTGGACCAGAATGCCCTGTCGGGATGTCCCCGATTGCTAGGCGTGTTGCTCAGCAGTTCGAGGTCACTCCTTATCAAGAGGGAAGTGAAAATGAGGAGGAGTTCATGTGGAACCTTGAGGGATTGACCCATGGGATCCTAGAGTATGCCTAGATGGGTGATGTCCCACACCAGCATCAGAGAAATACAGTGGGGGTATCAGATCAGATCCTCTGACTATTGACTCGCATAGTCCGAGTAGTTACATGCTACCATGAGCATCATGCTGTTTAGTGCATAGGTCTAGCATTCCACATTTTTGAGGCCTACAAGCCACCAATGTATTTTAACACACATATAATTTTTTGGGGTTTTGATGTATGACAAACATTATCGACATATATATATATACACACACACACACATATATATATGCTATATTTCCTTGCTTACTATGGTACAAATGTTTTTTATTTTGGGTTTTTTCATGTTTCAAAAATGTCTATTTAACACATAATTAACTAATGCATCTGTTAATGTATTCATGTGTCTAGGAATATGATGATATGTAATGTAATCAAAATTTCTCTCTAGTAGATGAATATGTAGATACATTCTCAATATCTGAGGGTTTCTGATAGAATATTGCCCATTGAGTTGAAGAACAACAAGCTGTGAATCAAGGTTGACAACCAATTCCCGGATGTCAAGAGTGATAGCTTCTGACAACAATTCGATAACTGTGCTATACTCAGCGATGTTATTAGTTGTTTGACCTAGACAAATACCTTGAAGATCAATCAACTCACCATGGGGGTCATAAATGGCCCATGCTGCAGATGATAGATTCCGGGTACTACGACAAGCACCATCAGCAAAACTGATGTGAGGAGACACCGACATCTGCAAAGTAGGCAAAAACATAATAAGCAGGAAAGCTGCTTGCAAAACAACACACCAAACCACACTGTATAAAAATGAATAACACACTATTGTACAAAAGTAGCCATGCAAGATGACCTAAGCATAGTACTTTCTAAGAGAGTCTATGCTCGAACTTGGGTAAACAATCAACTTAGATGAAAACGAAGTTTTACCATTGACATGATGAGTAAGCATTGCCTCGGCCAAATAATAGAGTAGAACTCATATAAGGCCTTAGAAGATGACAACCCCATTGCAATAATGGGTAATCAATAAAAACTAGGGGAGGGAGGAAAAACTTGAATCTATGAAGAGATAAAGGTGCCCTCAGTTGAAATATCTTGACAATATCAGGAGAAATTGACATGTGAAGAGGCAGTGGAGAAGAGAACTTCTCAAGACAAGTAGACATGACCAGCGGGCCAGGAAATAATGAGGAATGATGATGAGTGTCATTCCAAGGTACTTCCTCCAGAGACATTAATTCCATGATACTCTCGTTAGAAAGAAAAGTCTCGGCTAAGGGATTGGGATATTCCGAAGAACCAAGCCACAGGGATTGAGAATACGCGTCGAGAGATATTCTCAAAACAATATGATTAGAGGATACCAAAGGCGAAGCCGAAACAATTTCCATGTAATCAATTTCGGCGGGACTTAACCACATAACCTCGCCCCATGTATCAACAAGATCAGGAGAAGGAATGACCCAAGGATCAGACTTGACCGAAATCATGTTGACAGAGGCAACATGAGGAGGTGGAAGCAGAAAAATGCCTATCAAGGTAGGATCTCTAAAGAGTCCTGCCTCCACACTCTCATAAGGAGCACCGATGTGCTTGACATACAGAACATTGCCATCTGAGGAGGAAGAGGAAAAGAAGGACAATTGGTCGATTGTGACTATGTTTCCTTGATGGGGAAAACAAATCACACGGAAAAGGGAGGAGGCCACAACATGCATGGCATGGGTCCAACTTCATCTGAGTAGAAGATTGTAGATAAGCTCTTCTTCTATCAAGCATTCAAGTTGTCCTAATGATGGATCCCGGTTGGGATTTGAAACGTTGGCAGAAAATGGTTCTTACTGTGGATTCTCCGGTGACTAAGTCGAAAATAATAAACCACAGAGGTCTTAAATCCAGAATCATTTCCCTATACGGAGGGGATACCTGGAGTGAAATCAATTTACTCGAAAAAACTAGAGCAAAGATAGCAAGAAGAGCTGCTGATTCTTAAGAGCTGTCGTGACAATCTTTTCTCTCCTCATTACTATTTAAACCTAAAATAAGCTCTTCTTCTATCAAGCATTCAAGTTGTCCTGATGATGGATCCCGGTTGGGATTTGAAACTTTGGTAGAAAATGGTTCTTACTGTGGATTCTCCGGTGACTAAGTCGAAAATAATAAACCACAGAGGTCTTAAATCCAGAATCATTTCCCTATACGGAGGGGATACCTGCAGTGAAATCAATTTACTCGAAAAAACTAGAGCAAATATAGCAAGAAGAGCTGCTGATTCTTAAGAGCTGTCGTGACAATCTTTTCTCTCCTCATTACTATTTAAACCTAAAATAAGCTCTTCTTCTATCAAGCATTCAAGTTGTCCTGATGATGGATCCCGATTGGGATTTGAAACGTTGGCAGAAAATGGTTCTTACTGTGGATTCTCCGGTGACTAAGTCGAAAATAATAAACCACAGAGGTCTTAAATCCAGAATCATTTCCCTATACGGAGGGGATACCTGGAGTGAAATCAATTTACTCGAAAAAACTAGAGCAAAGATAGCAAGAAGAGCTGCTGATTCTTAGGAGCTGTCGTGACAATATTTTCTCTCCTCATTACTATTTAAACCTAAAATAAGCTCTTCTTCTATCAAGCATTCAAGTTGTCCTGATGATGGATCCTGGTTGGGATTTGAAACGTTGGCAGAAAATGGTTCTTACTGTGGATTCTCCGGTGACTAAGTCGAGAATAATAAACCACAGAGGTCTTAAATCCAGAATCATTTCCCTATATGGAGGGGATACCTGGAGTGAACTCAATTTACTCAAAAAAACTAGAGCAAAGATAGCAAGAAGAGCTGATGATTCTTAGGAGCTGTCATGACAATCGTTTCTCTCCTCATTACTATTTAAACCTAAAATAAGCTCTTCTTCTATCAAGCATTCAAGTTGTCCTGATGATGGATCCTAGTTGGGATTTGAAACGTTGGTAGAAAATGGTTCTTACTGTGGATTCTCCGGTGACTAAGTCGAAAAAAAAAAAAAAAGAAAGAAAGAAAAGAAAAGAAAAGAAAAAAAGATTAGTGTTAACGATCTCTTCTTCAATGTGTACTGTCTTTCCTTCCAAAGTAATGGCAAGGTTGGGAAGGACACGAATGGTCATGAGTCACATCCGTCAAAAGCTTCCAGAGTGTTAGGATACTAGTTCAAAGTAGGAGAACCAATTGCTTTCCAACAAGAGACAAAAATGATGCAGGTAGAAGCACCTTCATCGATGGTGGTCCTATGAATGGTTTTCTCATTTATGATCACCTGAATGAGAAAGGAAATCTAATGAGGTAAACACAGAACATGGTTTTCCAGGTCAAAATAGATGAGAATGGAGTCAGCTGGATCAATACTCCCAATAGCCGACAATAACGATTTTCGCTGAGAAGGACAACTTTGAAGGACCTAGAGAGCAGACATAGCTGATGGCGCTTGAGCCAAATCTTCAATAGTGTTGTAATGCTGAGTGGCTTGAGCGTTGGGATTGTACGAGGAATTTTGTAGCACACCTCGAGAAGGTGGTCGAATGGTGGAATCAGGATTAGGTCGCTTTATATGGAGAGGACCAAAACTGGACGGGGTAGAAAAAGAAAGGGTACCTTCTTTCTCTTTCCCTGTTGTCGAGGTAGGAGTTTGATAATCTTTTGACCTGGTAGCCATGTTAATCAGGATACTCATTATGAATACTTGTGAACTTGTGGAAATAGATGACTGAGGCTGGTCTACCATTTGGGTCTGTTGGGATGGAAAGGCTCTTTTAGGAAAGCTGGGGTCCCTTTGAGAAAGAGAATAACTTCAGATCATCTGGGACAATCCTTAGTCTAGTGATCCTCCTCATAGATGAGGCATGGATATTGGGCTTCCATTGGGAAGCATCACCAACAGATGAATTAGGAGGACCTTGTTTTGGGGCATCAGATTTATCTTTGCCTTTGCCTTTCTTCTTACCTTTAGAGGATTTATTCACTGCGGTAGATTGGACAGCGTGAACCTTTGAGGTTTTACTAGGGCCAGATGAATTACGAGAGGAATCATTGGGAGCAGTGTTGGAGACCGACTTCTGTTTGGAAGAAGATTTTGCATGTGTCTGAGTCACTGAACAAATTACTCCATCAACAAGAGGTGTAGCAAGAGACTTAGATGTCAATAGATCAGATGATGGTCTAGGCGCATTGGGTAACACATCATATAACATGCTGGATTGTGAATAGACAAGGTCTAGATACTGGGCATGCGCGATGGCTTGTTCCTCAGTGATGCATCCACCCATAGAAATGTCCTCAACAATTTTGTTGACAAATGATTTGGTGAACCACTCGGTCAAAAACTGATCAACAATCTCAAACTTAATCAGACGGGACCTACATCTCCATTCATGGATGTGGGTCGCAGTGTCTTACTTAAGCGACGTTAGCAGATGGGTGCCAGTTTCATAGTGAACCGACAACTGGAAATGTGCGAGAAAGGCCATGGCGAGAGTGTTAAAGTCATGATAGGTATTTCAAGGTAGCTCAATATACCATTTGGTTGCAGCAATTGTAAGAGTTCGTTGGAAAAGTCGAAGACGAAAGGAATCATCAACATAGGAATTTGAGGTGCACCAAAGGTGATATGTCATCACATGGGCTTGTCCTCTTTCACTTTTCCTTCAAACATCCGACAACCGCTCAAAATCTTGGAAGGAACTGGAGGTTAGTATGGTGAATGAAGAATCAGGTCATTCATGAGTCTAGACACATCTGGCAATTCTAGTGTATCCAAGAATGGAAATTTGGTATGAAAGGAATTTGAGGTTGATAAGGGGGCCCAACTAGTGGGGCCCATCCCCGCTGGTAAGAATTTTGTCCATATGGCATTTGATTTTTCCCCACTGTAGGTTACCTTGCCCGTAGGGAGGATTTTGACCTTGAAAGCCTTGAATGTTAGGTCCATATATTACTAGTGTAACCCGTACTGTTATTAGTACAACCCCCTTATTATATTGTTGTGCCCATCTAGTCCCCATATTGTTATTATTATGCCCCATAGAAGCCCACTATTGTTATTATTGTACCCTTATGTTATTATTATTATATCGGCTCTGATTATATTATGATCCTTTAGACTCCTATATATAGAAAGGAGGTCTTGTCATTTGTATCATCCAAGAATTGTTCATTTGTGTGATGTAAAGGAGGTTTCCCCCTTGAAGATGATTATTTCTAAGGCATTGATCTATCTTTTCTATCTTTCTGTGAGTTAGTTTCATAACATTTGGTATTAGAGCTTTGGATTCTAGGGTTTCGCTGCTCCAAACAAGCCTTCGTGGAATTTTTGCTATAACTTTTTTTTTGTGATGTTGCAGAAAATAAAAACCAAACCCATTTGAGATGAAATCGTTCTGAACCTCGGGTCCTAACTTCAGATCTTGTCTCACTATATTTTCAGAGATATGATTTGATGAAGCTAGGGTTTTTGCAAGCTCCAAAATTCTGTCTCAAATAGGTCATCATGAAATTTTCACTATAATTTCTTTTCTACATTGTTTTAGATTTTGAAATTAAAACCCATTTGAACCCCAATCCTGGTGAAGCTCGGGCCTGATTTTTAGATTTTTATTCGCTATATTTTTGGAGATACGGTCCAAGACATTTACGGTTTCTGTAGGTCCCCGAATTACATTCAAAACAAGTGACCTTGGGAAAATCATCACAACTTTCCTTCTGAGCATCATATTTAAGTTTCATCAGAAGTTACAAAAAGAGGACGACCTGTAGATTTATTTGTATCAGTTTCAGGTTTGAAGGTTGAAACAGTGATACCTGCCACTTCGTACAAGTTTTCTCTTCTGAAAATATATAGAATCAAGTCGTCTTGGGAGATTGTGCATAAATATTTCTTGGAGAATTCAATTTTTATCAGACTAGTGACATTGGAAAGAGGACGCAGAGGGCTACTGCAGGTAGTAATTTCAGAATTGGAAGATCCAAAATTACAAAGTTACAGTCGTTTCAAGATTGAGCTCCTAAAATCAAGAAAAGGCGATATGCGGAAGTTTGATGGCAAGGATCCGGTAAATTGGATACTACAGATGGAGCAATATTTTGATCTACATGAGGTGAAATTGTTACAAAAGGTACATATTGCATCTTTATATTTAGAACCAAATCAATTTTTATGGTATGAAGGGCTTTGTTCTCGTAAACTACTTGTCACTTGGTCAATTTTCTCAGAGGAAATGATAGCACATTATAATGATACAAAGAGAAACACCCTCTTTAGCCAATTGATAAATCTCAAATAAAAGGGTTCAATGGCAGAGCACATTGAGGACTTTCAAAAATTGAATATAAGGGTAAATGATATTCCAGAGAAGCAAAGGATTGATGTCTTCATAGGGACTTTAAAGGATAACATTCAACATGAGGTTCGTCTTTGGGAACCTGATTCATTGGAGAAGGCATTCAGGTTGACAAGAAAATTTGAAAGCGAAATTATGGAAACAAGGAATCCCACCACTCACGACTATAATTATGGAAGTGATTTTTCTCCTAGCCTTCCACAACCTAAAGGTTACACCACAAAAATTGGAAGAAAAAAGAGAAAAAGGGTTTTGTTATAATTGTGATAGAAAATACAATAAAGGTCATAAGTGTGCTGAGAAGAAATTATTTTACATATATTATGAAGAGGAGGAAGAAAAGGATCAAGAAACATCTAAAGAATAGGATATACACCAGGAACCAACCCCAGAGAAAGAAGAAATGAATCTGACCATATCTTGTAAAGCATTGGCAAGAATTACCACTCCTTAAACTCTCAAGATAGAAGGGCATATCAAGAAGAAAAAGGTTCAAGAAGTGAAAGATCACATCGAGAAAGAAGAAATGAACTCGATCATTTCTTGTAATGAATTGGCCAGAATTACCACTCCTCAAACTATCAAGATAGAAGGACATATCAAGAAAAAAAATGTTCAAGAAGTGAAATATCACATCAAGCATCAAGAAATGAATCCGACCATATCTTGTAATGCATTGGAAGAAATTACCACTCCTCAAACTCTCAAGATAGAAGCACATATCAAGAAGAAAAAGATTCAAGCAGTGAAATATCACATTGAGTATCAAGAAGAAGTTCTCCAAATTTTAAATGATAATGTCACTTTGGTGCATAATTGAATGAAACAACAGGCATATCAACATCGCAGTGAAGAAGTTTTGATGTAGGCGATTGGGTATTTTTACAGCTACATATCAAGTAAGCAATTTATGAGAAGGAAATGTTGGAAATGATACATGCACTTAAGAAATGGCGACCTTACCTAATGGGAAGACACTTCAAGGTAAAAATGGATCATGATAGCCTTAAATAATTTTTAGAACAAAGATTATCTTTAGAAGAACATAAAAAATGGGTCACAAATTTGTTGGTTTATTACTTTGAAATCATCTACAAAAAATGGAAGAAAAATGTGATTGCAGATGCACTCTCAAGAAAGGATGAGGATGCGGAAGCATTGTTTTGTGCTATTTCTATTATCCAGCCAGATTGGATAAATGAAGCAAGGGATGAATAGAAGAAGTGTGGCCACTGATTCAAAATTTTCAAAATATCCCAGTTCAATCAATAACTCCAAAACTTGACGAGGAAGGAAAAATCATACTGGAACCTTGAGCAGTCATAGAAACAAGAACCTGACAACTACGAAATCGATAAATTTTGGAGTATCTCATCAAGTGGAAGAACTTACCCGCTGAAGATTCCACATGGGAGGACAAGAATTTTATATCGAACCATCAAGAACTACTCAAGCGTTGAGGTCAACACTTTTTGAAGGAGAGGGGCATGTTAGGTCCATATACTACTAGTGTAACCCCTTATTGTTATTAGTACGACCCCCTTATTATATTGTTGTGCCCATGTAGTCCCCATATTGTTATTATTGTGCCCCATAGAAGCCCACTATTGTTATTATTGTGCCCTTACATTATTATTATTATGTCAGCGCTGATTATATTACGACCCCTTAGACTCCTATATATAGAAAGGAGGTCTTGTCATTTGTATCATCCAAGAATTGTTCATTTGTGTAATGTAAATGAGGTTTCCCCCTCAAAGAGGATTATTTCTAAGGCGTTGATCTATCTTTTCTATCTTTTTGTGAGTTGGTTTCATAACATTAAAACCGTCCGGCCAGAGGCTATTGATAATAAACATACGGGTTAAAAGGCCATTGAGCCTGCTAGCCTTAGACATATGGATTTTGCACCTGACGTCACTGAGCATAAGGGTTTTGGACCTGCTGCCCCTGGACGAAAGGGTTTTGGACCTGTTGCACTTGGACGCAAGGATTATACACTTGTTGCCCTTGGACATAAGGATTTTGGACTTGCTATCCTTGGACAAAAGGAGGTTGAACCTGTTGCCCTTGGACATAAGGATTTTGCGCCTGCTGCTGTAGGACTTGACCCTAGCCTTGCCCTTCCAAGGGTTGACCCTATTGATATGAGTATAAGGTTGCTGCTGCCCGAGTTGACCTTGTCTCTGCAAGGGCTGACCTTGCGGCTGTAAAGGCTGTCCCTATGGCTGTAGAGGTTGACCTTGCGAAGGCATAGGTTGGGAGGATTACGACGCATACTACATTTATGGATGCATGGTTTTCTACAACTGTTGTGAGGGTTGCCCCTGTGGTTGTTGCAATTGTCCTTGCTGCGACATCATTTAGCCTTGCTGCTACATGGATGGCCCTTGCTGCAATGAAGGTTGCCCTTGCTGCTGCACAGATGGCCCTTACTGCAATGAAGCTTTCCCTTGCTGCTGCAAAGGTACTAGAACAATTCTGGAAATGACACCTTGAAAGTTCCTAAACTGTATTTGGCCATACCCACCAGGTGCGGCGGACGGACCAAGTTGGACATAAGGTCCAGGCTGAGGGATGTAGGGTGGATTAACCATTGCTTGTGAACCATATGGGACATAAGGAGTTTGGTACTCAACCTGAGCCATATTAGGCTGCTGGTACTGAATGTTACTTGACCTAGATAGATTAACAAGGTTTGACTATTGGTACTAGACATTGCTCTATCCAACAGGACCAATAGGGTTTAGAATGGAACTCGAAGAGGGCTGGTTCATTCCAACCATGTGAGCTTGTGAACCACTCATATTGGTTGTACCAGACATCATAGACACATTCGGACTTCCCCCCCAGGTGGTGGCACAACCAGTCCACTTACTGGAGGGATCGAAGAACTGACATCGACATGACTCGAGATCGTCGGTTGAACCAAACGGGTTACCTGGACTGACGAAACAAGAGGATTTGAAATGGTGGGTTGCACCATGACTGAAGTAACTGCAGAAATCACTGTCTTGTGGGAGGTCAGGTTCTGAATGAACGGACCTGTGGTAGGTACAGTGTTAGATGCCCAAATAGGGTTGTGATATGGTGATGAGGTAGTAGGCATGCCTAAAACCGACTGAGATAAAGTCACGTAATTACGCGTTAACTCAGGATGAACACAGTCAAAACAAGCTGAGAGACAGAAATCAGAAAGGAAAGACACACTTGCTATGATCTAGGTAAACCCTGATCTTCATCTACAAGAATCGACGCAACAGCTTCACTGATAACAAGTGCCAGAAGGGAGTCGGCGCGACTATTTTTGAGAAACTTGCGCTGATCAGTGCGATTGTCAGAAAAATAAACATGCTGACTGAGGATTCAAGGATTTTTTTTTTTCAAAGGCTAACACCATACTTGCCACTGTAAATTTCAGGCTTAGAGCAGAAAAACAGGAAAAGCACAGAACACTAGAGAGAAATGGTGATACTAGAAAAGTTCACACAAAACCATAAAATGACAATTAATCAAATAGAGGGATTGGATCCCTAGTGGAGTCGCCAGTTGGTGGTGTAGGTAAATTTTGTGTGCAGAGACAAACAATTCCTCTAGCCCGAGAGAGCGAGTCTAGCCACAAACAAACAATCTATAGAAAATCTCCTTAAGCTAGAATAAATTAAGAGGGCCTACCTCTTATAACGCTATTCTGCTTGGTGATGATCCTGCTTCCTCACTCCAGCTATCTTCCGTTTCCTTCCTTCGAATACCTGAAACAAGCAAACAAACAACAACAACAAACATGATAACATACAATATTGTATTCAACCTACTTAATAGGTCAAGGAACATTAAGCCATAAAGATGTAAAATAACACTTCATGTAGGAAATCAATCAATAGTTGCATTCATATAAATCAGAAAGAGATTACAACCAATGCCTTGACGTTGTTGGTCTCCTCCGACGTATCCGGGTTCCCACACTTCTGCTAGCACTTCATGGATAGCCCCAACAATGGAAGTTTTAAGGCCTCTTCCCTCTAGTCTCAAACCAAACCAAAACACACTATTCTCCCTCAAACATACACTAGAAATCTACAATCTATAGATGTCTTGCTGATCATTCAAACTCACTCCAAAAAACCAGTTTAGCTTGGGAAAAGAGAGGTTTATATAGATTGGATGGATGGGAGATGGTTCCTCTCATCATGGGAGGAGGCCTTATCTCTTGGGTTTGTTCCATCCTACTAAGGGAAAGGAGCCCAAACTGACTTCCTCGGCTCCATCCAGCCCAACCATCTACCAGACTTCTGTTACGAAGCTTTTAGAGCTAGAAGCTTCGACTCCATATTTAAAAAACTTGCCAAAAGAGGATTAACACGATTGGAAAAGGGCTCAGTCACTCCGTACGATGCTAGGGATAGTTTTAATCTTTGCAAATCAGTGCGAGGAAGAAACTGGTCAGTAGTGCCAGTATTGTAAATTGAGATAAAAGGAATATTCTTGGGAAATGATGCAAAGAGGAATTATTTTGCTCATGAAGAGGAACATACTGGGAGTTTCTTCATGATGGGAAAGCATGTTAGGTTCACTGTAGAGGTCCTCTGGGATCATGGATAGGGAGTACAGGGAATGTGACAAAATGTTGTGTAACACTGTGTAGTTACAAGCGACAATGTGACATCAATGGGACCTAATGGTTGAAATCCCAAAACTGCCTAAAAGGGGTCGTGGCTAGTTAAGCTATGGAGATATCTGTTGTAGCTGTGTTTAACATAGAGGAGATGCTTATCTTATGTGCATGAATGCTTGGAGTTGTACATGTGAAAAAATGTGCACGATCATCTTGTTGATGACCTTTGTTTGGTCATCAGTTTGGGGGCATAAGGAAGTTAATTTTGGTGAGATTGGCATCCAAAAAAGGCCAGAGGCTTGACCAGAATATGTTTAGGAACTTGTTATCCCAATTTGAGATGATGGTTTACGAGACCCTAAAATGTACCCACACCTGTACATTTGGTAGTTGCTTTTGTTGTCATACTTTGTTTGCAAACAATTAACATGCCCATTTTAGAAAATCTATCAACAACCACAAACACACAATCATTAACATGCTTGGTAGAAGGAAGTCTAGACACAGTTTATAGAGATGGATTCCTAAGGCTAGTTAGTAGTAGGAAGAGGGGTGTATAACCCTTGCTTCTTAATGGTTGGTTTAGAAATGGCACAAACAATGGAGGACTTGATATACTTGTAAGCATCTTGTTGAAGTTTCAGTCAATACAAATATTTTTGCAATATTTCCATTTTATTCTCCACACTAAAGTGCTCTGCTATCCAACTATAATGTGCCTCCCAGATCAGCTTGGCATGCTTACTTAAAAGAACACAAAGCTGTCCTAGGTAGCACAATAATTCATCTTGGAGGTGGAAGTCTAGAACTTGATTGCTTGCCATCAACATCTGGTATGTGGCAATGGATTCTAAATCATTGTTGTATAATTGTGGCCATCTAGAGGTTTGTGCCCACAAGAGTTGAGAATGGTGGTAAGTGCCACAATGGTGGTTTGATTGAGGCAATCTATGATGTGATTGGTGCTACCCTATTTTTATTTAATGTTAAAATGGTATTGTTGTATATATGTGGACCATTTATGATGGTGGTTTCTCTATAACTTCCATTGTTTTTTCATAAATTGAATAGGCCAGTGATCCATGTGGATGATCATCTCCTTCTGCAGAATGCAGTGTTTCCATTATCAACAAGCCTACAAGATGGAACACATATCCTTATTATAGGTGGGGTAACTCTGGATAATATCAAAGAGTGTCTCATTATAATAGGCCATAGAGTGTCCTTGCTGAATGAGGATTTCACCAATAGCATTATCGAAGGCATCTATCTAAATCTCAAGCGTTGTTGTAGGTTTGGAAGAGTGATGACTAGTGTGGAGAAAAGGTATTGTTTTAGTTCATTAAATGCCTTTTGTTGTGACTTGGACCAAAACAAATTTTCTTTTTCTCCACCCTTGGTATGTTGACTTTAGGGCCAAGTGATATAAGAGAACCCCAACACAAATCTTTGGTAGAAATTAACAAGGCCCAAGAAGTTGTGAATATTTGTTAGAGTCATTGGGGTTGACCAATCTTGAATGAATTGGACCTTAGCTAGATCCACATGCACACCTTTATTATCAATAATGTAACCTAGATATTGGACCTTTTTCATGTCAAAGGGGCATTTTTCCAAGTTAGCACATAGCTTGTGCTACCACAAAGTGTGAAGCACATAGCTTGTGTGTTATGAAACCAGCTCAAGAAAAGATAGATCAACACCTTAGAATTCAGCCTCTTCGAGGGGGCAACCTCCTTTACATTACATAAATGAACAATTCTTCGATGATTCAAATGACAAAACCTCCTTTCTATATATAGGAGTCTAAGGAGTCACAATATAATCCAGCCGACCTAACAATAATAATATAAAGCCACAAAAATAACAATAGAGGGATTCTATGGGCACATTAATAAAAATATGGGGGAAATGGGGCACAACAATATAAATAAGGGGTATAACTACAATAGTAATGGGGTAATCACTAGTATTATAGGGACCCAACATGCCCCTCTCCTTCAAAAAAGTGTTGTCCTCAACGCTTGAGTAGTTCTGGATACTTCTGCATAAAATTCTCATCCTCCCATGTGGAATCTTCAGCGGATAAGTTCTTCCACTTGATAAGATACTCTGAAATTGATCGATTTCGTAGCTGTCGAGTTCTTGTTTCTATGACTGCTTCCGGTTCCAATATAATTTTTCCTTCCTCGTCAAGTTCTGGCAATATTGTTTGAACTGGGAGCTTGTCGCCTATAACCTTCTTTAAACATGAAACATGGAAAACTGGGTGCAATCGAGAAGCTGCAGGAAGCTCCAATTTGTATGCCATAGTACCAATCTTTTGCAACACCTTGTACGGACCATAATACTTTGGTGATAATTTATTATCCTTCTTAGCTTGCTTGAGGGACATTTGCTTATATGGTTGTAGCCGTAGGAATACCCAATCACCTACATCAAAACTTCTTTCACTGCGATGTTGATCTGCCTGTTGTTTCATTCTATTTTGTGCCAACACAAGGTTATCCTTTAAGAGTTGGAGGACTTGTTGATGTTCGATGTGATGTTCCACTGCCTGAACCTTAGAATTTTCTCTTAAATATGATGTGATGGATGGTGGTTGATACCCATAAAGTGCCATAAATGGGGTCATTTTTGTTGCTGTATGGAAGGAAGTGTTATACCACCATTCAGCCAGAGGCAACCATTTGACCCATTGTGTCTGTTTATCAGATACAAAGCAACGAAGATATCCTTCCAAACATTTGTTTACTATCTCAGTTTGCCCATCAGATTGAGGATGATAAGATGAGCTATGAGCTAACTGAGTACCAAGACAAGAAAATAATTCTGTCCAAAAATTTCCAGTGAAAATGGGATCTCTGTCACTTACAATAATCTTTGGGTTTCCATGTAGCTTTTGAATTGTTTCCATAAATGCAGTAGAAACTGTACTGGCTTTAAATGGATGTGATAATGCACAAAAGTGTGCATACTTGGTAAGTCTGTCAACTACCACCATGATGACACTCTTTCCCTCAGACTTGGGTAAACCTGTGATAAAATCCATTGAAACCTCCTCCCAACGTTGGCTTGGAATGGATAAAGGTTGTAATAGACCCGGTGTCTTAATTGTTTCAACTTTATTTTGTTGGCAAACCAAACATTCTGCCACAAACTTTTGAATATCTGATTTAAGGCCATCCCAAAAAAATTCCTTCTTAACCCTGTGGTAAGTTTTTAAAAATCCTGAGTGCCCTCCTAAGGGAGAAGTGTGCAATTCCATAAGAATCTTTTGTTTTAGCTGGGAATTCTTACAGAGGTATAAGCGATCTTTGTACCATAACGAATCATTTTGCCAGCTAAATGTATCAAACGTACTGGAATCTTGTTGTAGCTTTCGAATAAGTGCCCACACTTCTTCGTCATTCTTCCATTCCTCCCTTGCTTCGTTTATCCAATCTGGTTGGATAATAGAAATGGCGCACAACAATGCTTCCACATCCTCATCCTTTCTTGAGAGTGCATCTGCCACCACATTTTGCTTCCCTTTTTTGTAGATGATTTCAAAGTCATAACCCAACATCTTTGTGACCCACTTTTGTTGCTCTTCAGAGGATAATCTTTGTTCTAAAAAGTATTTAAGGCTATCATGATCCGTTTTTACCTTGAAGTGTCTTCCCATTAGGTAGGGTCGCCATTTCTTAAGTGCATGGAGTATTGCCAACATTTCCTTCTCATAAATAGCTTTGCTTAAAAACTTTCCCTTGATTGGACGACTTTCAAAAGCAATGGGTCTTTCATCTTGCATTAGAACAACACCAATTCCATTTCCTGAAGCATCACATTCCACAATAAAGGTTTTTGTGAAGTCCGGTGTAGCTAAGACCGGTGCTTGGCACATTGCCTCTTTAAGATGTTCAAAGGCCTTTGTTGCTTCTGGAGTCCATGAAAATGCATCTTTCTTCAATAATGTTGTTAGAGGTGCTGCTATTCTCCCATAATTCTTAACAAACTTGCGATAATACCCTGTCAACCCAAGAAATCCTCGCAGATGCTTTATGGATGTGGGGATTTTCCATTCCTTAATGGCTTTAATTTTGCTAGGGTCTACCTTAACTCCTTCATGAGATACAATATGACCCAAATATTCCACCTCCTGGACTCCAAAGAAACATTTGGATCTTTTTGCATATAATTGTTTCTCCTCCAATAGTTGTAGCACCCTGTCAACATGTTCAACATGATCCTTCCAAGACTTGCTGTAGATTAGTATATCATCAAAAAATACTAACACAAATTTTCTAAGGAATGGTTTGAAAATTGAATTCATCAAACCTTGAAATGTTGAAGGTGCATTGGTAAGGCCAAAAGGCATGACCAAAATTCATAATGACCCTCATGAGTTCTAAATGTCGTTTTCGGAATGTCTTCAATCTTCATTCTGATTTGATGATATCCTGAACGAAGATCCAACTTGGTGAAGTAAATTGATCCATGCAATTCATCCAGTAATTCATCAATGACAGGAATGGGGAACTTATCTTTAATAGTGAGCTTGTTGAGCTCCCTATAATCCGGACACATGCGCCATGATCCATCCTTCTTGTGCACCAATACTACTGGAGTAGAGAAAGAACTTTGACTCGGTTGAATTATACCAGCCTCTAGCATTTCTGCAACCATACGTTCAATTTCACTTTTTTGGACATAGGGATATCTGTACGGCCTGATGTTTGGAGGAACACTTCCTGGAATCAGATGAATAGCATGATCATGATCACGCATAGGTGGGAGACCTTTGGGAGTCTCAAATACCTTGGAATGATTGTCCAGGACTTTTTGGAGATCTGGAGAAATAGATGATTCCAATGTGGAAACATCTAGCGAACATAATTGTGCAATTACACCTCTTTGCTCCTTTTTTAGAAGCTTTGTCATACCATTAGAGCTGATTATCTTTCCTGGTTTCCCTGCAATACCCCTTAATTCAACTTCCTTTCCTTCCGTAGAAAATTTGATGAAAAGTTCTTGAAAATTAAAAGCTATTGTACCCAAGGATTGTAGCCATTGGACTCCTAGTACAACATCAGCACCTCCCATTGGAATGGAAAGCATTGGGCTAGTCAATACATATTCTCCCATGGATAGCTTGATATTATGGCACTTTCCAGAGAAATTTATTGTTCCTCCATTTGCAATCATCACTTGACACTCTGGTGCTGGATATAGGAAGCAATTCAATTCTTTTGCTACCCTACAATGAATAAAATTGTGGGTGCTTCCTGAATCAATCAACACTATTACCTTTTTCTTCTTGATTTGTCCTTCTATCTTGATGGTTTGAGGAGTGGTAATTCCCGCCAATGCATTACAAGATATGGTCGGATTTATTTGTTCTTCATCTAGGCTTTGTTCCTGGAGTATATCCTCTTCTTTTGACCTTTCTTGCTCCTTTTCTTCTTCCTCTTCACAATCTATGTAGAATAATTTCTTCTCAGCACACTTATGACCTTTAGTGTATTTGCTATCACAACTGTAACAAAGCCCTTTTGCTCTTTTTTCTTCCAATTGTTGTGGTGTCAACCTTATAGGTTGTGGAAGACTAGGGGCAACAACACTTCCGTCTTTATAGTTGTGAGTGGTATGCTTCCTGGTTGCCATAATTTTGCTTTCCATTTTTCTTGCTAACCTGAATGCCTTCTCTAATGAATCAGGTTCCCAAAGGCGAACATCATGTTGGATATTATCCTTTAAAGACCCTATGAACACATCAATCCTATGCTCCTCTGGAATATCTTTTACCCTTATGTTCAATTTTTGGAACTCCTCAATGTGCTCCATTATTGAACCCTTTTGTTTGAGACTTATCAATTGGCTAAAAAAAGTGTTGCTTTTTGTATCCTCATAATGTGCTATCAATTCTTCCGTAAAAATTGCCCAAGTGATAAATTGTTTACGAGAGCAAAGCCATTGATACCATACAAACTGATTTGGTTCCAAATATAAAGTTGCCATACGTACCTTTTGTGTGTTTTGCACATTATTGAGATCGAAGAATTGCTCCATCTGTAATATCCATGTGGCGGGATCCTTGCCATCAAACTTCCTCATATCGATTTTTGGAATATGGTGGGTCTTCGATCCAACATTAGAGTCTATGGAATCATGATTAACATTTCTTTTGTTCACATCATGAGTTTCCTTTACAACCTTTTCACCATTAGTAAGTATTTCTTGTAGAAAATTTGTCAAATCTGTCTTCAAATCTGCCATGTCTGTCTTCAAATCTGTCCTCAAATATGTCTTCAAATCATCCATCTTAGCTTCCATGTCCTTTATCTTAGATTCCACGCCATTTATCTTAGATTCCACGCCATTTATCTTAGCTTTTGTTAGCTTTTGTGAGCGTGACATTTGTTGCACTTGTTCTTGTAATTTTGATATATCATGTAGCATTTCTTCCTCTTCTTCATGAGTCATGCTAGAGCTTTCAGGTTCCTTACTAGGTGTTTGCATTTTCTTTCCTCAGGGCATCAGTTACCGATAATAATGCTTTACTATGCCCTTTGAATTCCTTCAAACCAAGCTTATGCAAAAAAAAAAAAAAAAAAAAAAAAAAACTACACACCTTTTTTCACTTTGTAGAAGCCTGATATTGAATCTGATGTATCTCTGTAATTTCGTATCATCTAGTTTTGAAATTTTGACCTATAGTATCCTTCTGAGTCCTCTTTCCAATGCCACAAGTCTGACCCAAATTGGTTTCTCCAAGGAAGAGTTATACGAAATCTCCCACAGTGACTTGCTTATAGACTAGTTCAGTAGAACAAACTTGTACGACGTGCCACGAGTCATTGTTTTGATCTATGGATCTGAAAAAAGCATACAAGAAACTACAGTCCGTCCTCTTTCTATACCTTCTTATGAAATTTCAATTCGATCCTCAGAGAGAAAATTATGACGATTTTCCCCAGGTCACCTGTTTTGAATGTAATTCAGGAGTCTGCAAAAAGACCAACTTCCTCAGATCATATCTCCAAAAATATCGCGCGAAAAGCTCTGAAATTCGGACCCAAGGTTTAGCACGATTTCTTCTCAAATGGGTTTTTTTTGCAACTTCTGAAACATCACAGAAAAAAGTTATAGCAAAAATGCCACGATGAGCTGTTTGGAGCAGTGAAACCCTAGAATCCAAAGCTCTGATACCAAATGTTATGAAACCAGCTCAAGAAAAGATAGAAAAGATAGATCAACGCCTTAGAATTCAGCCTCTTCGAGGGGGCAACCTCCTTTACATTACATAAATGAACAATTCTTCTATGATTCAAATGACAAAACCTCCTTTCTATATATAGGAGTCTAAGGAGTCACAATATAATCCAGTCGACCTAACAATAATAATATAAAACCACAAAAATAACAATAGAGGGATTCTATGGGCACATTAATAAAAATATGGGGGCAATGGGGGCACAACAATATAAATAAGGGGTATAACTACAATATTAATGGGGTAATCACAAGTATTATAGGGACCCAACATTGTGCTACCGCAAAGTGTGAAGGAACTGATGAATATGTTGCAATTTATCTATCCAAATATTGTATAAGATGAAGATATCATCCATATATACAACCATGATATATGTGGTGAAGGTTGCAATTTGTCATGCATCAACCTCATGAAGGTGGCTAAGGAATTTATCAAACCAAAGGGAATGACCAACCATTCAAAAAGATATTCCTTGGACTTGAAAGTGGTATTCCACACATCAATTGGTTCTATTGGAATTGGTGATAACCGAACTTCAAATAAATATTACAAAAGTAATTGGCCCCTTTGACTTGGTCAAGAAGGTCGTCATTATGGGGAGTTGGGTACCTGTTCTTGATTGCAATTTTGTTCAGGGCCTGATAATCAATGCAGAGTTTCCATGTCCCATTCTTCTTCTACATGAGTACAATTGGGCTCCCATAGGGTGAGGAACTTTGTCAGATATGCCATTTTTGTAGCAGCTCTTAGATCTACTTCTTGAATTCCTCATTTTATAGAAGAAAGTCACTGTAGATTAGCCCATTGGGTAGAGGTGCACTGGGGGTCAAATTGATTGAATGCTTGACTTAACAATGGAAATATATTATCGTGCGAAAGGAGAGGATGTCTCTGTACTCTTCCATGAACTTACCCACTTGCCTCTATTGTGTGGAAGAGCCCTATGTGGATACCATGGATGTGATCACTATCTTCTCCTTACTTTGAGAGAAATTTAGGAAGAAAACAAATTTCCTAGTGAGGGAGATGATCCTATTGAATTTCTTAACAAAGATCAAAGAAATGGTGGTAATAAGGACTACCTCTGGTATCCTATATAGTAATTTGCTCAAAGTAATAATAACATTACACGGTCTAGGCTCATACAAAACTGTTATCGTTTCCACAACACCCTTCAAAATTTTGGCCTACTTCCAAATCCTGGAGCCTACTTTGACTTTTCTTGTCTTCGTTTCTAGTATTAAGAGTCATTACATGTGTTTCCTCTAACTGTCCCACTCCCATTGGAAGAAAACCAAAGTGTCATATTTTAGAATGGAAATCGTTGCATATCACACAAATTTAGTTTTGGTTTGTCTCAAGTGGTAATATTGGTGCTAATGAGTCATACTTATCATGAATACATGTATTACACTCATTCCCAAAGTTTCAAGCACTGTTGCAAAAGTGTTGTCACTGTCGTTGCAAAGTGTACCTTTAGTGTCATACTTGGGGGAAGCTATCACTTATTGCATTGGGGAAATTATGCGATTCAACTATTCTGAGTGATCAATGTTGTGTGATCAACTATTCTAATTGTGTGATCATGCTCAAGTTTTTCCCTTGTTCACTTTGGCCTTACTGATCCCACACTTAGCAAAATCTGGAAAAGTGCCTTCCCGAGCAACTTGACCTCAATCAACCTTACTAAAATACACACTGTGCAGTCTTAGCCCTCAAGATCAGACCTTGCCTCTTGGAACTAGGCAATGCATAGTCTCAATGCTTAGCCCTGACCCTTGAGCTCCAAAATTTTCTAGCCCCTGCCTTTTAGTCACGTTCTTCTACACATTGCATAGTCTCATGCATCAAGCCTCAATCCCGACTCCTTGAATTGCATGACTGTGTAGGCCCTAGGTCTCTTTCCCTCCATAAATGCGTAGTGGGAAGCCTCAAGCCTCAATCCTGCCTCCTTGAGCACCTTAACTACACAATTTTCTTTCCCTGGTCTACCTAAATTGCGCATTACACAATATTAAGGCTCATACTTGGCCTCTGACCTCCTGAGCTGCACAACTATGCAATCCTTGAGCCATTATCTCAGCTCATCACCCTGATCCATCTCAATTAATGGGTGTTATGAAGCATGTTAGACCAGGGGTTTATTGGACTGATGTCGTCTTTCCATGAGTGAATTTCAATTGCAGGTACTATATCATGTTATGATAAGATGATGATGAAGGGGATGAAGAAGAAGACCTTGCTAGAAGACACCCTTGTAGTTGCAAAGACAAGTTGATTAATGAAAACATATAAAGGGACACCAGAGTGCGACAACAATTGGAGATCAAGGTCATATTGAAGATTCTCTACCTTCAAGCCTTATGGAGGAGGAAGAGGAAGAATATGTACCATATTTCAAGAGGACACAAAGATAGAAACATAAAGAATGACTTGACATTTATATATCATCATGCAGTCCATGTCGTCAATGTCTTGTCAAAGTGTCATGTCATCATTGGCCACATCATTTGTGAATTATGTAATTTCAATGTATAAGAAATGTAATGTAAAGTGGAAGTCCAAGAGCCATGTGTAGAAAGTGAAAAATCATGAAGGAGTCAAAGGTCATAGAGAAGTTAAACAATCATGAGGCTTGTTAACTAGGCAAGCCATTATACAGATAAAAGCAATCCCTTTAGTCCAATGAGTGGATCTAGTAACAACTGAAACAAATACATGCAAAAATCTCCTAGTTTAAATCAGAATGACATGAGAGAGGAAAGATGGCCTACCTCACTCCCATGCGGTCCCTTTTTAATGTCAATCTCAATATCCTCACTTCTAAGATTGATCCTTGCTATTCTATTGTGAATGAATACCTGCAAGAGAGATCAAACAAAGAAAGCAAAGGAAAAACATAGCATATTCATTCTAATGTGAACCATATGACAGATCAAGGAGCATCATACTAAGCAAGCAGTCATTTACACTCTTATGGAAAGTAAACATACATTGTATTAATAATAAACACAAGAGGGAAGCATACAAACACTGCCTTGATGTTGGAAGCCTCCTTTGGGATGGGTTTCCAAGTCCAAGCCAAGACTTCTCAAGCTCTCCTTTCTCCTTCAAAAATTGGCAGCAATTAGGCACAATTTAGCAGCAACATGACCAATCTAGTCTGACCAACCATTTGAGGGTATAAGGGAATGTATTTATAGGGAAGGAGAGGGATTTAGGGATCCACAAAAGAGGGAAGAAGGTACACATATTAAGGGGACGATCCCTAAAGGTAGGATCAAGGAATAAAATTGGAGAACTCGACCATATCCTTACTCAACAATAACTAGCTCGTCATTCTCCAGGCTTCTAGTAAGAGAAGCTTCTGCTCCATTTTTGGAGAAACTGCTTGAAGATGATCAACGCGAATTTTCCTATCCAAATTTGTGCTGCGAACTCTAGTCACTAGGTAGAAAAAAGCATACCAACATAGTTTTCCCGCTAAAAGTAGCGCTAGGCTTGAAAATAGGGTTTTTTTGACAAGCTCTTCTAGAATTACTTCAAGGAATTTATTCTTCTTTTCTTCAGGGATGCTATGATCAATGTTTTTCATGGTGAATTCATTCACAACTTTTGTCACTTTGCAACATTTTGGGAAAATTTCGACAGCTCAGGTTATGAGACAGGGAGTGCGAAAAATTACTGTATAACAGATGCCCCCTAAAGCATGAAGTTAGAACAGGAAGTGATGGCTGAAGTGATTTACAAGTCAAGGAAAGGAATTTGGAGAACTACCATCAGGAGACCTGCAAATCAAACATAATACAACATATATGACATCTCTGAGTATGCATTTAACAATACACAAATCCATGGCATGGGCGCAACCATCCGACTAGAAAGGATCATGTGTATGGATCCACGACATGGACACAACCATCCGACTAGAAAGGATCATATTTCTGGATCCAAGGAATGGATGCAACCATCTGACTAGAAAGGATCATATGTGTGGATCCACGACATGTATACAATCATGAATACTAAATAACTCCATGCAGCTTGGATTTATTAGATGAAATCCAGGGTCTTCATCTTTGTCCCAATCTAACCAAAGTACGAATCTAACCATGTGAATCAATGTGTCAGAGTCGAACATGGTAGAAACCACCTGATTACCGGTTAATGATATAAACCATTAACAGGTATGAGAGAAACCACTAATAGTGACAATGGCTCTCAAGGTACAACAACACAATCCACGAGTGTGAATAAGGACGCTGAAGTCGAACACTCGTAGAATCATCTGATCGAAGGATAATGATGTGAACCTATCGTCGAATGTGAAGAACCTGTCATTGAGGCATGCAAGACCTAAGGTAATGAAAG
Source organism: Pinus tabuliformis (assembly GCA_031772625.1). Classification (NCBI taxonomy): domain Eukaryota; kingdom Viridiplantae; phylum Streptophyta; class Pinopsida; order Pinales; family Pinaceae; genus Pinus; species Pinus tabuliformis. Next base: position 710,547,559 of record CM062819.1, on the reverse strand, counting down.
GGAGTTTCTAGATCATCCTCTTGGATAATGAGTTGGAGTCGACAGGAAGTGATCCATCGAAGGAGGGCCATAATGTTTCCCATATCATTGACATGAAAAAAAGGACTTTGTAAATTTGGGGTGAGTGATTTAGGATTGTAGTAGAGAAGGTAAAATGGGGTATAATAGGTTCAAATTTGTAGACCGAACTTATCTTGAACATATCAGTGACACGACTCTGGAGTTTGGAAACATTTGACTCAAAATGGGATCAATGGTCATGATGATGATAGGTAATGATCAAATGAGAGGAAAATGGATTTCCCAAGCCTAGGAAAGTAAGTGACTATGTGAGGATATCCTGAACCTGACACGAAATGAAGATGAGTGTCATGTTCAAGATCAACATGCTTCCTTTCATACAAAATAAAAGACAAATTTACTTCCATTTCCCTCCCCCCCTTGGCTATTTCTAGCAAGTACCTCATTGTTTTTAATCACAAGCTTGAAGAGGATACCATATGTTTGTCGCATAATTTCATCCTTTGGATGAATCCATCTTGGTAAGTTTAACAAGCCCTAGGAAGGAGTATCTCGGTCTCGTCATGGTGACAAATCCTGTGTCGTTTAAGTTTTACGAGTACGACAGAGGGGTAACTCAACATCTTTTTCATGTTTAAAGAGTTTGAAAAAGAGGAGGAAAAGAAAAATCCAAAGGTCCCTTTTCGTAGATAGTCTCTCAAATCCAAAAAGGTAGAAAAAAATATTCAAGAGAACCTCTTAGCCATGTTCAACTAAGGTATTCCTTTTTTGTAGCTAGTCCATCTCAGTCCAGAAAAGGGTTAAACTTATACTGAGTATACGTCTTTTCATTTACTTTTACGAGTTCGAAAAGACAAGTGCTCAACAATGTTTTCATATTTTTTGAGACTAAAAAGAGATGAAAGAGGACTCCACATGGATGAACGATTGGTATAAAAGGATAAAATCTGGTTCCAGTTACGATGGAACTGCTCAGAACATGTAAAGGCCAAGAGGTTGGCTAATGATACCACTCATTGCAGATGTTCCTCAGGCAAGGGTAAAAAAACCAAGTGAAAGCGTACGATCGGCCAAAAATATGGTGATGATGGAATGAAAAAACCAAGGCTCATCTAGCAAAAACAGGCTCATAAAAATGACAATCACAAGAGGTAAAGTGGGAATGGTTTCATTTTTACACAAGATTAAAACATGGGAAACTGTGCTTGAATTTGGTTTCATTTTTACACAAGCTTGAAACAAAGAAAAACTATGCTTGGATTTGGTATTATTTTTACACAAGCTTGAAACAAAGAAAAACTATGCTTGGATTTGGTTTCATTTTTACACAACATTGAAACAAAGAAAAACTATGTTTGGATTTGGTTTCATTTTTACACAAGCTTGAAACAAAGAAAAACTTTGCTTGAGATAAGTTCACATGCCCCCAAAATAATGACTATATTCAAGGTACATGACCCCCCAAGCTTCATTTAATTCACCTAAGTAGACTACTGGTTACTAACAGGTGGATGGAATGAAGGTTCATTTATGATCTGATATTAATCATAAACTAAACTGAAGTAGAATTGATTATTTTCCAACAGTGAATTGATCGTTAAATTTAAATGCTGAATGTGGAAGACAGAAGGAAAACAATTGATTTAAGACTTAATCAAGAACTTAATAAGCATAATTAAACATGAATTTGCAGCAAAAATAGATATACAAGACAACAAACATTGAATACGAAGTTCGTCCCTAATGGACTACATCTCTGGGTCCGCTTTCAAGATGGGCATTTGATTTATTAAGGATTGATCCAAGGAAGTACTTACACAGAAAAATACCAGACTAAATGTGCTCGCAAGCACTTCTGGTCTCTTTCAATAGAAATATCTCTCTCCTAGCTTTCCAATGCCTATCTTAGTTCCCAATTCCACCTCTGGACGACCAAGATACACTGAAAACAAGAACTGTCTCTCTAGCTCAACATCTGCACACAAGTCTCAAAATCTCTCCAATGCCATTCTCCATGATCAAAAGGTTGAATTTATAGTGTTTTGGTTCATTCGAGCCCTTGATGCCAAACTTTGGCATGAATTTTATTCATTAAGTGTGGAATTCCTCGGTCTTGTCACAAGAGGACACCTTAGGATAAGTTACATGGTGGTTCAATTAAAAATAGAACAAAATCCATCGCAAAAGCCCAAAATAAACTTTAGGATAAGCGCTGGACTGCTAATAGTCTGGAAACGACACAGAGGCTTGAATATTGGCATGTGATCGGGCAGTCTAACCCCCAATGGCCACTTGGCGGATCAGTCCGATAGTTCCAGCTAACTGCGTAGTGACCCAACTATATGTGACAGCTGCTACACCCGATAGTCGCGGTCTTCCGACGGTCGACTTCAAAACTGCGCAGCTTCAAAACTTCGTTTCGATTGCTCACATGGCCAATGGTTCCACTGCGGTCTTCTCCCCACGTGGTTAACTGTGTAGGTTCATAACAAAGTGGGTTTTACAAAGGTTTGTGCATAAGGTTTATTACATAGGTTTTACCTATTGCATATTTGTGCTAGGGCTTAGAACTTAGGATTAGTGCTAGGCCTTTAAACTTAGGATTTAGCACTTAAGTTTTAACCTTAGCCTTAAAAGAATTACAAACTTTGGTCACAACATTACATGTTTTTAGACCACATTTCCAACATGAAGAACTGATGACAAACTAGCGAAGCTAAAGATGAACTGGACTTCCTTTTCGACTGAACTAAACATAAGATCCTCCTGGATCAATCCTCTCCACTTGAAAGATTTTGGACCACAAAATTTTGATTTAAACATATATCAGGTGAGGGTACAACTCCCTCACTCTTCCGATCTCCATCCACCTTGCCTTGCTTGGATTCATGCCCTTGAGTCCCACTCGAAGATATTCAACATCTCCATGCCTTGAAGATCGAACCTTCCTGTCCAAGATGGTATCTTCCTGCAACTCATTCATATATTCAGGTGCCAAATCATCAATAGTAGGAATCTATGTATCTTCCTTTGGATCCATGATCATCGGAGGTTCATACAACTTCAGATTTTCCACATTTACAACTGAATAAATACGCATGTAAGGAGGTAAATCTAACTGAAATTCATTATTTCCAATATTTTCCACAATCTTGAAAGGACCATACCTGATGGGTTTTAGTTTCTTACCTTCACCTTTCAACCTATCTTTACTGATATACAACCATACCTGATCACCGACCTGAAATTGATGATCGACTTGATGCTTGTCATGGCGCATTTTGTACTTGGCCTGACTCTTCTCTAACTGATCCTACACTGCTTCATGTATCTGTTGTATCCGTTGAATGAACTTAACTGATTTGTTTGCATCATCATGTTCACCCACTTTATGGGATGAATCTTTACCTTATGTGCAGCATGTTCGGAGAAGAGTATAAAGTGGGTGAACATGATGATGCAAACAAATCAGTTAAGTTCATTCAACGGATACAACAAATACATAAAGCGGCGTAGGATCAATTAGAGAAGAGTCAGTCCAAGTACAAAATGCGCCATGACAAGCATCGAGTCGATCATCAATTTCAGGCCGGTGATCAGGTATGGTGTATATCAGTAAATACAGGTTGAAAGGTGAAGGTAAGAAACTAAAACCCATCAGGTATGGTCCTTTAAAGATTGTGGAAAAGATTGGAAATAATGCATTTCAGTTAGATTTATCCTCTTCTCCGAACATGCTGCACATAAGGTAAAGATTCATCTTCGCCACTTAAAAATCACATCAATTTTAGCTGGATCTATTTTCAAACTTCCACCTCCAACTATGTAACCAAGATAATTCAGTGAAGTTTTCCCAAAATCACATTTTGAAATTTTAAGGTACAATTTTTCCTTGTGCAACACTTCGAAAACCTGATTAACATGCCTAACATGATCTTCCATACTGGAACTGAAAATCAGGATATCATCTAAGTAGATTATGACAAATTTATCAATGTATGGGCAGAATACATCATTCATAACCCGCATGAAAGTTGCTCGAGCATTACACAAACTAAAAGGAATTACTAACCATTCAAATAGTCCCTGCCTAGTTTTGAATGCATTTTTCTAGATGTCATTTTCTGCAATGTCAATTTGATGATACCCACTATGCAAATCCAACTTAGTGAAATAAACAAAATTTTCCAGTTGATTAAGTAAATCATCTATCCTGAGAAGAGGATACTTATTTTTTTATTGTGATTTTGTTTAAGGCCCTAAAATTGACACACATTATCCATTTCCTGTCTTTCTTAGGAACCAAAATTATGGGTGAGCCACATGGATACGAACTGGGTCGAATGAAACCTTTTTCAATCAATTCTTGGATTTGTTTCTTTATTTCTTCATTCTCTATATCTGACATGCGATACATTCTGATATTAGGAAGAGAGGCATTAGACATCAATTGTATCTCATGTTGTATTTCTCGTTTAGGAGGAAGATGTATTGGTTCTTTAAATAGACTTTGAAAAAAATCTACCACTTTAACCAATCTATATTTAAACTGAGATTCACAACCTGAAAAAGCATAATGTTGATCATTATGTTGTTCTTTTACAACCATGAGTACATATATCTTACTTGAACTTATTAATCGCTTCATCTGATTAACTTAAACTAAATCCAAGTGTGATTTGAGTTTATGTGCCTTGATAATTTATTCAATCCCATATTTATTAAGGTGATATTTATGCTCTTTCATATGAAACACTGCATCACAATCATAGAGATAAGGACTTCCTAGCACTACTCCACATATGACTGCTGGAATCACATCTAAATCCACTTCATCAATGTAATTAGCTATAATGGAAAATTTTAACCGACACTGCTTTGTGACATTAATCTGAGTTTCTTAATTTAGCCAATCTGATGGGTATCATCTTGTATGATTATGTGTCTCCAAACCCAATTTCTTAACTAAATCTTCAGATATTAAATTTGCCTGTGATCCACTTTCAAATAATGTATATATTTTCTTGTGCTTAGAACTTATCCTTATATGAAATAATTCAACCCTTTTATCCTCATTCAAATGATTTATGTTTGAAGTAGATGCATAAGTACTAGAACTTGAACCAATGTCAGAAGTTTTACCTGTCGAAACCATTGTGGTTATTTTCCTTTCATCACCTGAGTCAGAGCCTAGATCTTGTTGGATTGCTGCATTAGCCTTCTTTTCACCTTTCTTCTTCTGGAACTTCTTTGGTTTGAGTTATGGGTGAAGTTTCCAACATTTGGCTTCATCATGTCTGATCCTCTGGCAGTGAGTACAAGTAGGTCTTTCACTTTCCTTATGAGCTGTCGCTGATCTCTTTCCCTTTGAATTTCTCTTCCTCTTGTTGTCTTTGGAATCCTTGATTTCCAACTGTCTAGGTGCTTTTGGTGAAAAATTGAACGGCCTGCGACCTGATTCAATATGTATGGCGTGAACACACTCTTCATCAAAGTAATTAGGTTTAAACATCAATAATATATGTTGTAAATATGAATGTAAATTGCCAATGTACTTTGATAAAGTTTCATGTGTATCCAATGGAATATCAAGCGTCAAAGCTTTATTCCTAAACTCCTGAGTATTAAACTCCTAAACATTTTTCCCTTTACCTTGCTTCAAATGCTGCCAATCAATAACATCTTGCTGCATGTCTCCCAAAGGATAGAATTGTTTTCTTAGAGCTTTTAAAAACTTAGACCATGAAGAAATGACTTTACCTTTCCGCTTTACATCCATTAGAGTTTTACTTTCCCACCAGATTAAAGTTGTTCCCCCCATTCTAAGTGTAGCTGAATTTTTGTTTTTTCATCAGAAATGTTTTGAATTCTATAATACACTTCTAACTACTTAATCCAATTATCTAAATTTTTAGGATTCATTTCGCCATCATAAATAGGTAGTTCAAATTTAACATCAAGTTTCAAAAGAGATGATTTCTTAGGTTTCTTTTCTATTTCAGAATCTGAACTAGAAGAAGAAGATGATGATGGAGATGATGGAGGAGAAGGAGGTTTATCAACCTTGCCTTTTCCCTTGTCCTTCTTCGATGTATTTGAAGAAGAAGTTGCATCTCTCACCTTCTTATATTCGTAGAGTTCTCCCAACATCTGCTGCATGCTCAAAAACATTTGCTGAAACTGTTCTTGATCCATGACCTTCCCTTCAGGAGTTTCACCTGCATCGGATCTTGTCATTGTTGATCGATGAGCAACTTTTCGCATTCCAATTTCTGGATCAAAATTCTCAAGTGTTCCTTCTCCATGTCGTGACCTTGACCTGGTTAACATTCACTAGAAAACATTATACAAAACACAAACTTCTGTGATACCAAGTTATATGATCTGATATTGATCATAAACTAAACTGAAGTAGAATTGATTATTTTCCAACAATGAATTGATCGTTAACTTTAAGTGCCAAATGTGGAAGACTGAAGGAAAACAGTTGATTTAAGACTTAATAAATAACTTAAGAAGCAAAATTAAATATGAATTTGCAGCAAAAATAGAGATAGAAGACAACAAACATTGATTACAAAGTTCGTCCCTGATGGACTATGTCTCCAGGTCTGTTTTCAAGATGGGCATCCGATTTATTAAGGATTGATCCAAGGAAGTATTTACACAGAAAAAATACCAGACTAAATGTGATCGCAAGAACTTCTAGTCTCCTTCAACGAAAATCTCTCTTTCATATCTTTCCAATGCCTGTCTCGGTTCCCAATTCCGCCTCTGGATGACCAAGATACACTGAAAAAAAGAACTGCCTCTCTAGCTCAGCATCTGCATACAAGTCTCAAAATCTCTCCAATGCCTTTCTCCATGAACAAAAGGTTGAATTTATAGTGTTTTTGGTTCATTTGAGCCCTTGATGCCAAACTTAGGCATGAATGTGCTTCATTAAGTGTGGAATGCCTCAGTCTTGTCATAAGAGGACACCTTAGGATAAGTTACATGGTGGTTCAATTAAAAATAGAACAAAACCCATCGCAAAAACCCAAAATAAACTTTAGTATAAGCGCTGGACTGCTGACAGTCTAGAAACAATGCAGAGGCTTGATCATTGGCATGTGACCGGGCAGTCTAATCCCCAGTGGCCACCTGGTGGATCAGTCCGATGGTTTCGGCTAACTGCACGGTGACCCAACTGTATGTGATAGCTGCTACACTCAACAATAGCAGTCTTTCGGTGGTCGGCTTCAAAACTGCGCAGCTTCCAAACTGCATTCCAACTACTCACATGGCTGACGGTTCCGCTGCAGTCTTCTCCCCATGCGGTCAATTATGTAGGTTCATAACTTGTGTATTATACATATGTTTTAACATAAGCCCGAAAGAGGGTTTTACAAAGGTTTGTGCATAAGGTTTATTACATAGGTTTTACCTCTTGCATATTTGTGCTAGGGCTTAGAACTTAGGATTAGTGCTAGGTCTTTAAACTTGGGATTTAGAACTTAGGTTTTAACCTTAGCCTTAAAACCATTACAAACTTTGGTCACAACATTACATGCAATTTGGACCACATTTCCACCATGAAGAACTAATGACAAACTGGCGAAGCTGACAAAGCTAAAGATGAACTGGACTTCCTTGTCGACTGAACTGAACATAAGATCCTCCTGGATCAATTTATGAGAACAAGTGAAAGAATCGACTGGGATTTCACGATATCTAATCAAAGAATTGAATTTGAAGGGGGTTTATTTCATTTTGTAACGAGCTTGACACTAAAAAAGAACCATGCTCATGACGCCTCGTTTCATTTTTTAGCAAGCTTGACACAAGTAAAGGAACTCTGCTTCAACACCTTGTTTCATTTTTAAAGGAGCTTGACACAAGACAAGGAGCTATGCTCTAACACCTTGTTTCATTTTTTAAGGAGCTTGACACAAGACGAGGAACTCTGCTCCGGGGACCTATTTCATTTTTAAACGAGGTTGACATAGTAAAAGAACTATCCTCATAGGTACCTATTTCATTTTTTAACGAGGTTTACATAGTAAAAGAACTATCCTCATAGGTACCTATTTCATTTTTTAACGAGGTTGGCTTAGTAAAATAATTATCCTTATGGGGAACTATTTCATTTTTTAACGAGGCTGACATAGTAAAATAACTATCCTTATAGGGACCTATTTCATTTTTTAACGAGGATGACATAGTAAATGAACTATCCTCATAGGGACCTATTTCATTTTCTAACGAGGTTGACAAAGTAAAAGAACTATCCTCATAGGAACCTATTTCATTTTTTAATGAGGTTGACATAGTAAAAGAACTATCCTCATGGTACCTTGAATACGACCTATAAGAGGTTATAACTTCTAAGAGGTTCTCATCAGATGGGAGAACAACTCTCTCTAAGGGATACATGTCAAGGGATCTAATGGAAATATGGGGTTCTAGTGCCCCCAGTACATGACACATTATACCACTGGCTAGATCATTAGTATACACTAGCACAGAACAAGTGGCCTCATAATTAACATGTGGTGGGGGTGATACCAATTTCATGCAAGGAACCTTTAGGGAATATGGTTGATCGGGAGTCAAATTAGGACCAACAACTGAAGATGATTAATGGCCACAATTGTTCCTTCATGCGGGAAACATATGACATGAAAGAGAGAAGAGACAAGAGCTCCCATGACATAAACATAGTCACGACTGAGGAGTAAATTAAAATCCAAAGGGCCTTGGATAACCATGACATCAAGATAGACGGTCTTTCCTCCCAAAGTAATAGGAAACTTAGGAAGGATCCCTAATGGTTTGCTTTTTTCTCTGTTAAAAGCTAATAGATTCCGGCTAACTTGTAGAAGCTACAGAGAACCTAAAGCTTGTCAAGTAGTTGAGGATAGAATACTAACATATGCACCTTGATATACGATTGTGACAAGTACAGGTATATGATAAACCTATAGTGATCTGAAAAGGCACATGAGAAGGAAGACAATATCCTGTTAGTCAACTCCAATCAAAGAAAGTGACTAAACTACTTGGAGGGGGTGCCATCGGAATGGGAGAATTCCCCCCTTGCGTTATAGGAACAGGAGTATCATCCCCCTGGATCATGGAAATAGGAGGATCACCCCCTGTATTGTGGGAATAGGAGTATCATCTCCCTGTATCGTGGGAATAGGAGGATTTCCCCCTAATTCTTTGGAATCTGAAGAAACCAGAAGAACCTGAGCGGTATGAACTTCACTCTTTAAAGGATGGATATGATCGACTGAAATCGGAATTGGGTCAACCATTTTATCAACCAATGGTTGGTTGGGAATAGACTCATGGGATTCAGATTTAGAGAGAGTGGAATTGACCAGAGATGAGTTATGATCAATCACTTGATCAACTAGTGGAGGGTCGAGGGAAAGCTTCCGATAAGCAGTCAGAAGACGAGGTTGAGAAGCGGTAAGGTTATCCAATGTTGGCATTATGACACAGGATTGGCGCTATGACACAAGTGTTGTCCTTGATGGAAACTCACTCAAATGACAGATCACAGTTCAGGCTCTCGGAATGAAGGAAAAAGAGATATACACAGGTTCCTCTTAACCAAGTCGTGTATACACACGGGTTCGACGATCATAAGGCGCGTATACGTATGCACGCACTTTCATGCAAGGAAAAGCACGTACATGTGGGAAAACTTATTTTTGGTCCATGGTATTTAGTCCTTGGTATTTGGACCTATGGTTTTGGACCATGGTATCTCGTCCGATGTGTTGAACCCAGGTATTGGGTCCATGGTATTGATTCTTTATGGTTTTGGACCATGGTTTGAGTAAGGCCTAAGACTATAAAAAGGGAAGGAGATCATTTGGCAAAGGTATTCACTCAAGCATTGAATATCTTATGAAGAGAAAGATCTAGAATTGGGTTATGGTGCATAGCTGGATCTGAACCAAGGAGGAACCTGAGCGCAAGAAGAAGGATAAGTTCTATTGTTGGGTCAAGATCTTAAGGCTTGAATAGTAGTATCTTTGTGTGATTTTGATATGTTATATTTGACTCATGACTTGATCTATAAATTTGATAATCTGGGTATAACTCATGTCTGAATAAGTGAAAAGAGTAAATTATCTTTTATAGATATGTACGCAGGTTCGGCACAGCAGAGGCGCGTATACACGCTGGTTCAGTAAGTCAAAGCAGCGTATACGCTGGTTGGTCTTAATATAGAAGCGTATGTACATAGGTTATACATATTGAAGTAGTGTACGTCTCATGAAATATGTTTTAGCTACTTCTGTTTATTGCTGCAATGTTCTGGGTTCAGGATTGGTTTCTGGTTACTGTCAATGTAGTTTGGTTACAACATTCAGAGAAGTAATTGTTTGATTCGGTTTTTGATTGAAGCAAAGGAGATTGGTTGATGCAGATGTATTTGATGTTTGATTATTGTCATTGATGGATCCAGTCTGAAAATTTATGAAACGTGGTCCCTATAAGAAAAGAGAAGGTTGTAGCCTTCTGTAGGTTAGCACCTACGTACTAGTACATCAGCTAGTACAAGAGCTAAGGGGGTTGTAGCTCCCTTCCAAGAGACGCTGGAAAATGAGAGAAGGTTGTAGCCTTTTGCAGGTGGAAGTCTACGTACTGGTATAAGACTGCACTAGTACAAATCCATTTTAAAAAGAAGTTTCTAATTGAAAGAAGATAGAGATGAATTGCAGCAGGTGGTTTTCACCCACATTGGGTTTCCACCTTATATCTTGTGTTCTTGTGTGTAACTGTCTGTTCTGTTTTACTGTTCATGGTTATTGGTTATATGGTTCTGACACACATATTAATGATCAACATCTAAAGAATAACTTAAATTATAAGTCTGCAAGTTATACGCGAGTTTCCTTAAATGTAGTTGCATATATATGCCGTTTTCACCAACTGAAGTAGCGTATGCAAATCTGATTATGAAATGAAAAGTAATTGATTTGATAATACTAATTCACCCCCTCTCAGTATTATTTCCAAAAATTGGTATCAGATCCGGTCCTTTAGAAGAAGCTTGATCGCTTGAAGGAAGATTTATCATCATGAGAAACTACGAAAAAGCGCCATCAATCAGGCCACCAATCTTTGATGGGAGCAACTTCATCTATTGGAAGGTAAGAATCACAGCCTATCTTCAATCTCTTGGTACAGAAGTTTGGGATATCATGGAAGTAGGATACACATTTACATCAGCAACTCCTACAGATATGGCTGGTAAGAAGCAGTATGAAACAAATGCAAAGGCTGTCAATACTCTATTAGGGAGTTTATCTCAATCAGAATTTTTCAAGTTTATGCAGCTCAAAACTGCAAAAGAAATATGGGACAAGACTGTTCTGAGCTATGAAGGAGACGATCAGGTAAAATGTGCAAAACTACAAAATCTTAGAATTCAATATGAAAATCTCAGAATGTACAATGATGAAAGTGTGGCTAATGATTTCTTAGGTATAGATGAGATTGTTATTCGTATGAAAAACTTAGGTGAAGAGATAAAAGAAGTTACTTTGGTTGAAAAGGTTCTAAGATCTTTGTCTTCTAAGTTTGAATCAAAAGTCTCTGCCATAGAAGAAAAAAAGGATCTACAGAGTGTTACCATGTCACAACTGCTCGGAATCCTAACTGCTTTTGAAATGAGAAAAGGGGGACCATCAGACAGGAGAGAAGCCGCATTCAAAGCTTTAGGAAAAGGAGATTACAATGAGTCAGGACATATGTCAGAAGGAGAGGAAGAATCAAACTTTGTCAAGAACCTTCAACAGGGTTCTAGAATATTAAGAGGTAAGCTACCTTTCAAATGCTTTGCTTATGGAAGAGTCGGTCACTATGCAGCCAAGTGTCCTCATAAAGATAAGCTTGATAAAGGTAAGGAACTAGTTAGATGGAACAAAAAACAGAATGTAAGTAAGAAGAGCTATTATACACATGAAGATAGTGATGGATTTTCAATTAGTGATGAAGATGACCAATGTAATGATTATAGACTTTTGATGGCTTTTGAAGATGATAATTTCTTAGATTCTATAGATGAAAATAATCTCTATGAAGAAATTTCTAAACTTGAAATCTGTTAGGATATTCCGACACATAGGATATAGTTAAGTTCAACTTGGTCTAGTATAGAGTTAGGTTAGAGTTAGGTAAAGTGTGTTTCTTTACCGTTGTACATTTTGTAACTTACAATCCGACGGTCACGATATGTAGTGATCCGACGGTTCACTCTCACCTCGGTATTACCGACACTTGATCCGTGGCTTGACACCCGATTGGTCCATGAGTTCTATTTAAAGCGCATGGAGGGTCATTGTTCGGGCAATCCGTGCATGAGAGAAGCTTATGTAAATTTTCATTCTTTGATTAATAAATTGTCTGTACCCACGTTGGGACAGGCCGTGGACTGTTTCCCTCCTTGCACTCTGAGGGTTTTAACCACGTCAAAAATACTGGTGTATTGATTTGAGATCTGGTTGTGAGCGGTGTCCTCTTGGTATTCTTTCTGAGGAACTTACCCTGTAAATTCCTACATGGTATCGGAGCTATTTGAGGGCCGCGTCCGTTGGTGATCCAAATCTGAAGCCGGTAGAACTGCATGCGGCTGTCGTTTCCTAGATCTGCTGTTTCTGACTGCTTTCGGGCCGAGAGGACTGCTCTGTTGCGTTCGGAGCATCTGTTTCAGTGAGGAACCCCTTTCGTTTCACGCGAAAAGGTTTCCGGTAGCCCTAGCTGCGTCATTTTTCAGATCGGGAGGTATACAGTGTTTTTTTTGCAGTTTACTGTCATTTTCTCTCTGCTTATTTCGGTTTCGGTTTATTTAGCCTTTTTTTTCCGGATCTATACCTTTCATTTCTGCGTATGCTCTTTGCCCTGCGACTCTGTGCGATCTGGGCAAATCAGAAACAAAAAGAAAGGATTTTTCTCATGCGTATGCTCTTTTCCCTGCACCTTAGTGTGATCTCGGAAAATCAGAAACATTGAGAAAAATATTTAGTTTTTCGGCTAAAAGCTAACTTTGAGATTTTTTTTAAATTTCTAGTTTTTTGGCTAAAGCTAACTTCGAGCCGTAAGGTTCGTTTTTCTTTGGATATTCGTGTTGGGTTTTGTGTTTTGTGTTTTGTAGGGGAAAAGAGTCTTCCCAAGGCAAGCACGCAAATCGAGGCCCCCCCCCCCCCCCCCTCTCTCTCTCTCTCTCTCTCAAATATTTTGTATAGATCAATTGGTTCAAAGACCTTTTAAGAGAGTAGAGGTCTTGGGTTCAAGTCTCCATTTTGTGGGGGCGGATTTTTTCATTCCCGCACATTCGCGCACTTTGCCGGCAACGTCAACAATTTTTTTTCAAAAAGCCATAACTTCTTCATCCGGAAGCCTTTTTCAGAGCCGTTTTTTTTTAAAACCGCCTATTTTTTCGAGATCTATCCATTGGACCACTTACTTTCAGCATCTTCAGCTTCAGTTGTTTTTCAAAAAATGGAAAGTCCATGCCAAGTCATTCTTGACAGCACTAACTACTTCCAATGGGTAGCCTACATGGGAGATTTACTTAGAAGTAAAGGTCTCTTCAGAATAGCCACAGACCAAGAGAAGAAACCCAAAGATGAAGACAAGGCCGAAAAATGGGAAAATCGACAAGATCAAGCACGTGGTTTGATAGGAATGTCTGTTTCTCCTGATCTTAGATTCCACATTGCAGAAATTGAAACTCCTCATGAAGCATTAGAAAAACTTGCTAAAGTTTTTGGGATTAAAAATGAAATTAGAGCCCATCAACTTGAGAATGAGTTGCTTACTTTGGATCCTAATAATTTTTCTTGCATTGAAGATTTCTTGTCCAAATTCAAGACCCTTAGATATCTCTTGGAAGGTGTTAAAGTTAAGAAAGAAGATGGTAACCTTATTTATTCCATCCTTACTAAGTTGGGACCAGCCTACTCTGTATTTGTTTCCACTTTCCATTCTACCAGGGAAGCTTTCATTTGTCAAGGCAAAGACTACAAGCCCCCTTCCTTTGACTCCTTTTGTGATTCCTTAATAAGAGAACAAGAAAAACTCTTACACCTTGGTCTTCTTAATCTTGGAAACTCTTCCTCGAAAGCGTTAGCCGCCCAGCAGCAACCAAATTCAAAGAATCCTAAGAAGTCTTATCCTCAAAGGAATGGTCCTAAACCAACTCAGCCTCAAGATGAAAGATCATTTCAGCAATATGACAAGACCAATAAAAACAAATGGAAGAAGACTGACAGACATTGTAACTTTTGTAATCGAGATGGCCACTTAGAATCTAAATGCTTTAAGAAGATGGAAGCCTTGGAAGCCGCAATGAAGAAACATAACATCCATCTGGAGCCTACTTCAACTTCAACTTCCGGAACGGCATTTTCTGCATGTCATCGTCAATCATCTCAGTCTGGTTATGCATTAAATGTATCTTCTTCTTCTTCTCATTCTCATGAGTGGCTCATTGATTCTGGAGCCTCTTGTCACATGGCCAAAAACCAAGCCATGTTTTCTTCTTTAAATGATTGTAACACCAAAAATATATATGTTGGTGATGATAGATCTCTTAATGTTGTAGGGACTGGAACTGTTCATCTAGACAATGGTCAGTTCAATGATGTATTATGTGTTCCAAACTTATCCTGCAACCTTCTATCTGTCTATCAGATAACTCATTCAGGTGAAGGTAAAATTGTTGAATTTTCACCTCATGATGTTGTAATCAAGGATCTAAAAGATCCTAAACAGATTCTAGCTACTGGTCTTGCTGATGATTCCAAAAGGTTGTATAAGTTTCACAACTTTGGGTCATCCCATCTTCCCTCAGTATTTGTTGCTCATAATGATGAAGTGAGCAAACTTTGGCATGAGCGGTATGGTCACTTAAACTATCGCTCCCTTCAGCATCTATGTAAAGAAAACATGGTGACAGGTCTTCCTATGGTATCTTGCAAAGATGGTGTTTGTTCCGGATGTGTACTCGGAAAACATCATCGGGACAGTTTTGACAAACGTGCCTCTTGGCACGCCTCAGCCCCTTTACAGCTTGTGCACAGTGATTTATGTGGTCCTCTTCCTGTTGCTTCATTCTCTGGCTGCAAGTACTTCTTAACTTTCATTGATGATTTCTCCAGACGCACTTGGGTATACTTCTTAAAACTCAAGAGCGAAGTATTTACCACCTTTTTGGCCTTCAAAGCATTTGTTGAAAAACAATCTGGACATCAAATTCTTAAGCTAAGAACTGATAATGGTGGAGAATATGTTAAAAATGCATTCATCAACTTTTGCACCGAAAATGGAATTCAAATGCAACATACTGTTCCATACACTCCACAACAAAATGGTGTAGCTGAAAGGAAAAATCGCACCTTAAAGGAAATGGCTAATTGTATGCTGCAATCTAAAGGACTCAGTCTTAGTTTTTGGGCCGAAGCAATTAATTGTGCAAATTATATAATCAATCGCACTCCTACTAAGGTTCTAGAGAATATCACTCCAGAAGAAGCTTGGAGTTCCATTAAACCAGATGTAAGTCACTTTCGTGTGTTTGGAAGTGAAGCATGGGCCCATATTCCAGATGAAAAGCATAAAGCCTTAGAACCTAAGAGTGAGAAATGTACTTTTGTTGGATATTCTGAAGATGTAAAAGGCTATAGACTTATTCCATTTAAGTCCAAAAATGTTATCATTAGAAGAGATGTAAAATTTGATGAAAATAAATCGGCCTGCGAGCCTAGTCCGGCGGATGTGCCACCTCTTCCTATCTCTTCTATCTTTGAAAACATTTCTTCTTCTGATGATGAAAGCGAGGATGATAATCCTTCCCCACCTTCTCAGGATCCTCAACTTCCAAGATGGGTCCGTGCTACTCGGGATGCAGCAGGTGATCTTGCCGGTGATCCTACAGATCAGCGACGTACACGTTCTCAGTTTGAAAGAGCCTCTTCTTTACTGGCTCAAGCTCCAGTAAATCATGATCCTGACACTTTTGCAGAAGCTTCAGGCCATCCACATTGGGAAACAGCTATGAATGAAGAATATCATTCATTGATGACAAATGATACATGGGATCTTGTTCCTCTACCAAAGGGACGCAAACTTGTTAGATGCAAATGGGTTTACAGAACCAAGTATGGACCAGATGGGAAAGTTGATAAACATAAAGCTCGTCTAGTTGCTAAGGGCTTTTCACAGGTTGAAGGCATTGACTACACTGAAACCTTCTCTCCAGTTGCCAAAATGAACTCTATCCGCCTTGTTCTTTCCCTTGCTGCCTCTTTAAAATGGGAAGTCCATCAAATGGATGTTAAATCTGCCTTCTTGCATGGGGACTTGCAGGAAGAAATCTATATGGAACAACCCATTGGCTTCATACAAACAGACTCCAGCCTCGTTTGTCGACTTAAGAAATCCCTTTATGGCCTCAAGCAAGCTCCTCGAGCTTGGTATGCCAAAATGGATAGCTTTCTTTTAGAATCTGGCTTTTCTAGGTGTCATTCTGACAATACTGTCTACACCAAGAAAGTGGGCAACTCTCTCATCATCCTTGTTCTTTATGTTGATGATCTTATTCTTACTGGTAGTGATCCCAACCTTATAAACCATGTGAAGTCCAGCCTTAAAAAGAAATTTGAAATGACAGACTTAGGACACTTACACTATTTTCTCGGTCTTCAAGTCTTGCAATCCCAAGAGGGTATTTTCCTTTCCCAGTCCAAGTATGCTTGTGATATTCTTCGTCATTTTCACATGGAAGACTGTAAGCCAGCCCTTCTCCCTTTCAGTCTGGAGTCAAACTTTCAGTCTCTTGTACTTCTCCTGAAGTTGATGCTACCTTATACCGTCAACTTGTCGGAAAACTCTTGTATTTAACCCATACTCGTCCTGATCTTTCCTTTGCTGTTGGCCTTGTTGCTCGTTTTATGCAAAACCCCCGTGAAAGTCATTGGAAAGCAGCTAAAAGAATACTTCGTTATGTTCGAGGTACAGTACAGTTTGGGATTCATTACAGTGCCAAAGCAGCTCCTCTGTTAGTTGGTTTCACTGATTCTGATTGGGCTGGTGACCTTGATGATCGGAAGTCTACTGCCGGTTATGTCTTCACTCTTGGTTCAGGACCTATTACATGGGCTTGTAAGAAACAGGCTGCCATTTCTCTTTCATCAGCAGAAGCAGAGTATCGTGGTGCCGTGGAAGCTAGTAAGGAAGCCTTGTGGCTTCGTCAGATCCTATCAGAGTTTGGCTTTGAGCAGCAGCATCCAACCACACTTTGGTGTGATAATCAAAGTGCCATTCAGCTATGCAAAGATCCAGTCCAGCATCAGCGCAGCAAACACATTGAACTACACATGCACTTCATCAGAAAGCTCATTCATGACCATGTTCTTGAAGTGCAATATTGTCCAACAGATGATCAGGTTGCAGACATCTTCACAAAGGCTCTCACAGAGGCGAAGTTCACTAAACTTCGATATATGCTTGGAGTTCAGGAAGTTGTCACTAAGGGGGGATAGGCTCTAGTGCCTCCTTCCTTCTCCTATTGTGTCATATTTGTAAATCCTTCAATCCTATCCCAAGTTGTTCTTAAGGGGGGATGTTAGGATATTCCGACACATAGGATATAGTTAAGTTCAACTTGGTCTAGTATAGAGTTAGGTTAGAGTTAGGTAAAGTGTGTTTCTTTACCGTTGTACATTTTGTAACTTACAATCCGACGGTCACGATATGTAGTGATCCGACGGTTCACTCTCACCTCGGTATTACCGACACTTGATCCGTGGCTTGACACCCGATTGGTCCATGAGTTCTATTTAAAGCGCATGGAGGGTCATTGTTCGGGCAATCCGTGCATGAGAGAAGCTTATGTAAATTTTCATTCTTTGATTAATAAATTGTCTGTACCCACTTTGGGACAGGCCGTGGACTGTTTCCCTCCTTGCACTCTGAGGGTTTTAACCACGTCAAAAATACTGGTGTATTGATTTGAGATCTGGTTGTGAGCGGTGTCCTCTTGGTATTCTTTCTGAGGAACTTACCCTGTAAATTCCTACAAAATCTGTTTAGAAGAAAAGAGTATGATTATAGATACTTTGACATTCCAACTTGTTGAAAGGGAAAAACACAATGAAAAGTTAGAATGTGAAATTGTGGGACTTAGAAAAGATATTGAGAAAACAAAAGCTCTTAATCTTAGATTTTCTAAAGGATTTGAAACCTTAGATGAGATTATCAAAGTGCAACGTTCTCCACTAATCAAGACAGGTCTTCGATATACTGAAGAAGCATCTCAAGCATAGAAGCCATCCACCTCCAAAAGTTATCTTGATGCAACAAGGAGAAGTGAACAGGTTGACAATCGACAGCAAAGGCATAAAGCAGATCACCAGGTAAATCAGGGTCAATCTACCTCAAGGATGAACAGAGATCACCAAGTACATCAGGGACAATCTACTTCAAGGATGAACAGAAGCTACAACCAACCGCAGGTAAATCATTGTCAATTTGCCTCAAGAATGAATGTTTATCACTTGGATGGAAGGTTTGATAATCGCATGAATTTCTTCAATGACCAATGCTTCTCTTGTCATAACTTTGGACACAAAGCAGCTCAATGTGTTTCCTACAAGACCATCATGACCAGAGAAGCACGAAATCAAAGGAGTGTGACTGGAATCATGAAAAGAACCTACAATAACTTTTCTGCTCTTGAAAATGAAATAGAATGTTCTATTTGTAACAACTTCGGTCATGAAGATTCTGAATGCAATAGTAGGTTTCGGCAAACAACTTAGAAGGAGCAAGCTTCATTGAGTCCCAAAACATGGAGGAAGAAAGAACCACAACCAGAAAGATGTGGTATATCCTTATATGCGGAAGGACAGGAAAATCAGTGGTACATCGACAGTGGATGCTCGAAACATATGACAGGTGATAAAGAAAAACTTCAGCCATATAGTGCCTTAGAAAAGGAAAGGAAAGTCTCGTTCAGAAATGACACCCCTGCACTCATAAAAGGTAAAGGTTCTGTTCTTTTGAAAGAAAAGGTCAAATCTGGAAATGTTATGTATGTTGATGGCTTAAAGCATAATCTATTAAGTGTCAGTCAAATGTGTGATCAAGGAAATGAGGTAATATTTCGATCAAATGGATGTACTATTCGTGAGCTTGATACAGGAGAAACAATGATCAAAGGCATAAGAACTCCAAATAATTTATACATACTCAAGGGAGGACAACAACAATGCTATCTAAGCAAGAATGATGAACACTGGCTATGGCACAGAAGATTGGGGCATCTAAGCTTCTCTCAGATAAGGAAAGCATGCAAATATCAGGTAGTTCGTGATCTCCCTGACATTAGAATTCTAGATAAAACAATATGCAAATCATGTCAGTTTGGTAAGCAAACCAGAACTAATTTCCCTGAGAAGGAAGGATCAGCAAGTAAGCCACTTGAACTTGTCCATATAGATGTATGTGGTCCATCCAGGAAAAGGTCACCTCGAGGAGAAGAATACTTCATATTGTTCATTGACGACTTTTCTAGGATGTGTTGGATAGGACTTCTGAAGCATAAAGACAAAGCTTTCGAAAAGTTCAAAGCATTCAAAGCCTTGGTTGAAAATGAATCAGATCGAAAAATCAAATGCCTCAGGTCTAATCGAGGAGGGGAATTTACCTCGAATGAATTTTTCGATTTTTGAAGAACATGGAATAAGAAGGGAATTCTCTACTCCAAGGACTCCTCAGCAAAATGGAGTAGTAGAAAGGATGAACAGAACGGTTCAACAAATGGCTCGTGCTATGCTTGATGAGTCTGGAACTCCTGCAACCTTCTGGGGTGAAGCTGCATTTGCTGCCGTTACTATTCTCAACAAGACAAACGTCCGGGTGAATAGCACTCAAACTCCTCATGAACTCTGGTATGGTAAGACTCCTACGGTAAAATACTTCAAAATTTTTGGAAGCAAATGTTACATCAAAAGGACTGATGAAAACCTTGGCAAGTTTGAACCTAGAGTAGATGAAGGCATTCTCCTTGGTTACTCTCCCCAAAGTAAAGGATATAAGTGTTACAATAAAAGACTTAGAAAAATTGTTGAAAGTATTGATGTCGTGGTTGATGAAGAAGGAAACATTCCAAGGCAGGTAGAATCTAAAGATTTCGAAGATGATGAGGACTATCATTCAACATCAAAACAGACTAATGATGAAGAAGATGCCTATGAGGAACCAAAAGAACAGATAAGGGTAGAAGAAAAGACTCCATCCAGGTATGTCTAGAAGAATCATCTAGAAACTCAAATTTTGGGGTAGAAAGAGGCAGGTGTACAAACAAGAAGAACTATTTCAGAATCATCAAGCTATCTAGCATTTCTCTCCTCCACTGAACCACAAAATGTAAGTGAAGCACGCAAAAATGAATGCTGGGTCAAGGCCATGAATGAAGAACTTGAGCAGATTGAAAAGAATAACACTTTGGAGTTAGTTCCTAGACCAAATGATAAGAATGTCATAGGGAAAAAATGGATATTCAAAAACAAGCTGAATGAGAATGGAGATGTTATTAGAAACAAGGCCAAACTTATTTGCAAATGGTACGCTCAACAAGAAGGTATAGACTTTGAAGAAACTTTTGCACTAGTTGCTAGACTTGATGCCATAAGAATGTTCCTTGCTCTTTCTAGCTTTCAGGAGTTCAAAGTATATCAAATGGATGTGAAATATACCTTTCTAAATGGAGACTTAGAAGAAGAAGTGTGTAGTGTCCTATCTAGGGTGCTAGATTAGGCTATATTTATTATCGACCAGGATAAGTAAACTTCGAGGCATGCATCTACAATCTATAGACATAAAGGATTCCTAACTACGTGTTCGTGATGGTAGGTTACAAAACTTCTTTACGGAAGGTTGAGGTATGCTCCCTATCACCTGGACACTCAGGTCACTCAATTCATCTACCTATTCTAAAAAAACACTGTGTATTACTTAAACTAAGATTTCAATCCCCTTACGAGGATGCTGTGCATAAAACCCCTGTTCAGTGAACACTCAGTATTCAATGTTTATCATTCATGAAAGATTGAGACATAATGAAACCATAAGCACACTTAAAATTCAAATACATGGGAAACAGGGTTCATGAAGATGCTCTAAAAAGACAACGAAAGATCAGATCCCTTACAGGATACAGTTCAACAATTTCAGCGATGAATCCTTCAAGCCACCATCATAAACATCACTCATATGAATTGCTAATTAAATCAACGAAAGCATAAACCAAACTCTAATCACTGTGCATATAGAAGTTTCTAATAAAATAAAATGACAGTATACTCGTTCCACGCAGGGCCTGTCCGCGTTTCAAAAGTATATTGGACTGCGCTCAAGAAACTATAGAATCAACGCAATAACAAAATCGTGACTGCAACTGAGTTCTGGTATTAAGTTCAAAAGCTCTGTTTTTCAAAACGATACATAGATAACAAATAACCAACAACACATAACTGTGTTTACATATGTCTTTTAAAAAACTAACACCGTTTACATTTTGGAACGAATGTACATTCGTTATGCGGCTGTTGCCGCTTTTGTTATGGAATAGTTTTTTTTAAGTTGTTTCCATTCTGAACCGATTTCAAAAAGGAACAAAAATAAATTGGTTTAGAACCCTATGCTGTTGCTGCTTTTGGCGCCAACATGCTGTGCTTTGACCATCATTGACCATGCATTCAAGAGTGTTGGTTCTGCTGTAGGATAGGTGTTCGTCCATGCTTGTACATTCTATTTTTCGTCCCTACCCTTTGCTTTAGCTTACCTATCATGCCATATGTCAAACAATAAACCATTTACAGGATGTTGTAACTTCCTGTAGTCTTTTTATCAAAAATCCCTAATTCTTTAACATAAAACTCATAAATCAATTCTAATGCATTTAACAACTATAATACTGTTAACTAATCAATTTCAAGGGGATCTAAGAGATTTATGAAGGAAAAAGGTAGGCAAACGATGTGTTTCAGGAGGAAAAAGGAGGTCATGGAATGGTACCAACATCTCTCCTCGGCTTAATGAATTAGCATGTCCTCATGCTAACCCTGATGTGCTTCCTCTGAACTCTGTCCCTGCCTGTACCTCTGCTGCCTTCAACAATGTATCAACATTCTTCTTCACTTGGGCATCTTTCTGACCATGGAGCTCATGCTTTAAACTTTTGTACTTTTCCTTGAGGGCCTTCTTTTGGTTGTACCATTTAGTGGCCCACTTACAAATATCTGTTTGTTCAGCTTCAAGTTCATTGATTCGTTCCCTTAACTTCTCATTTTTCTGTTGAGTTTCTTTACTCTGTGCTCTTAGCAATTCATTTTCTTTCTTGATGACTTTTTCCAGCATATTGGCCTCCATTAGTTCTTCCTTTAACTTCTCAATTTGCTTCTCTAGTTTCCTCTGTTTCTTAATGGCAGGTTGTGAATCTTTTTCTTGCCTGTTGTTGCTTTCAACCTCCATCTCAGCTCCTGGTCCAGGTTGTGAGTGAGCACTACTCTCAATATCCATTGGTATAGGTACATTTGATTCAGGTTGGTCTTCTTGTAGCTGGGCCTTTGATGTTCTCCTGGTTCTTATTGAATAGGTGGTAAAAATTTTATCTTGCTCTGCTTTCTGAGCATCCTCTTTTCTCATTTTCCTCGTCCTTACACTGCTAACAGGTGGAGGCACCTTGCTTTCTTTGTGTATAGGAATCTCTTCATCGATATCATTCATAAATCCTGAGTTCTCCTGTGGTTCTTCCTTGTCCTCTTCATCTTTAATTTGGTTAGCAGCCAAGAATTCCTTCCACGTTTTTCCTCTTCTTTGTAACTCATACTCAATAAGAATTTTAACTAGCCCAAAGTGATATAAGCTCTTGTCTTCGTTACCTTTCTGCTTTTGGATTATCTTTGACATTTTGGTTAGGCTTTGCAAGAGAAAGTATGGCAGGCTGATAACACATTTCCCTTTCAAATGTAACAGTGGTTTGATATGGTACAAGTAAACAATACTGTAGCAGCCTTCACAAGTTACAAATTTTTGGATGATATAGACCATCTTGTCCCAGGGATGCACCATCCAGCTCCTTGGGACGCCTTTCTTCCAATTGACTAATGAAACCCTTGATCTGGACATAAATTGAGTCCATGAATTCTCTTTAAATTGCTTTGTCTTGAAGTACTTCTCCCCTTCTGGGTTGATCCCTAGGGACTGAGCTATGGTGTCTTCCGAAACCCTGAATGAAAAATTACCTATCAGAGCTTTCTCTCCGTTGAATGTAAAAGCGAATTGTTTGGTGACCTCCTCATTACTTCCACGAAACTTCTCTAAAAAGGGCAGCCACTGTATTTCTTTGAGAATTGAAATGCAGTCTTCGTGATACTGGGAACTGTTGAATATGCTTGGCTCGACCCTATTGGTCATTTTGGCAGAGAGTTTTGCTCTAACTCTTCTTTGTTTATGTTTTGCAAATTCAACAAAGAAGTTTTGATTTGTTACCTTTTGTCTTCTGCCCCAATACTGCTGACCTGGTGGCGCCCTCGGCTCTTTAACACTAGATCCTTTAGTAACCCAAGCGATGCTCGATTGACTATCTTGTAATTATGGTGGAGGTCAAACCCAATTGACTACATTTTCCTTTCGTGGCGCTTGCTACTTTCAGTCCTTACTGTTGAAGTCACAGGAGTCGAATGCTAACATAGAATAACTGAGAATGATAATGAAATAACCGACTTAACTAAGTTCATAACATATTCATCTTTTGAAACAGAGGAATGGCTGTACTGGTCGTATGGATACCATCATAGAAGCACTAGAAGCATATATGAAGTACTGGGATATGATTTCAGGTAGTCATTTGCATCATTTGACTTCGTCGGGTGGTTAAGTCATAATTCGGCCGTTTCAAACGCAATGAATAAGCCCGCATAACATTTGGTTTTCAAACAATTCATCACGTGTCCTGCTTCTGTTGGTACCCGACCAAATAGATATGTTGGAATGGCTGTAGGGTCTAATTGGTGTAACAGAGGTTGAAAAGTTGATATGAGAGGGGATTAACGAAATCATATAAGTATGAGATAGGCTGGAGTATTAGGAGATGATAGGAATTAACAATAGGATAAGGGGTGATAGGTATGGGGGTGTCTCTGAAATTGATCATAACAGTCATAGTTATTAAATTTAACATTAAAAATTAATCTAAGAATTTAAATGTTAAGAACAAGGAATACATTACACTTTTGTTGGTTTTTCAAGCGTTGCATTGACATGCTAGGTAGGACTAGTCTCTTTTGACTACTCTTTGTTGTTCATGACAGGTCCCCCTAGAATAGATTCAAATGCAACAAGTCCCTCTGAGATCTGGAAAATGTTCATGCAGCTTCTTTGGAATCTGGAAAAGAACTATATGTATACATGCTCCTTGATCTTTGGTATTTGATGAAGTCTTGGTGACCAGCAACCTGTGGATCCTTGTTGAATCTTGATGAAGCTTTGTTGAAGTAATCTTGAAGTAACAATCTCTTAACAGGTCCCTTTTATGTGTCTTGAACAGGGCCCATTACTGCTGGTGTTGGTAACATGGTCTTCTGGACAGAACAGATCCCCCTGCATAATGTTTTTAACCAGGTCCCTCTGAGATAAAACAAGGACAAAACAACTTCTTTATTGAAATCTGGAGTGCTGAAACAAACTCTTTGGAAATTTACAGTGAGGAGATGAGATAAGAAATCTTTGAGAATTTACAATGAGGAGATAAGAAAACAAAATGCTGATGCTTCTCCCCCCCCACTAAAGTTTTGACTTGTCCTCAAGTCATTATTCAGTTGATGAATCAAACAAGAAACAAAAGAAAAGGAATTCTTACTCGCCAACGAATTGGTTTTCAAGTAAGAATTCTGGGTTAGAGTGTGCCAGAGTCTGGTTTTCACATCTAACCCATTTTTATTATTATTATTATTTTTTTTTTTTTTGTTGTGTCTCTTTTTTTTTAGATTTTGTTTTGTTTTTTTTTTTTAATTTCTTTTGAATTTCTAAATTGAAATGAAATGAACTAAGGCAGAGATACTGCAGCTGAAGGCTGCAATATCTCAACCTCTCTCTGTTGAGATACAGTTTGAAGAAAATTTTGCTTGCTGATGGGCTTATTATATAGTTTCAATCGATGACCATTGACAGTAAAGGAGTGCCCTTCTCCATCAATAGTGGTGAACTTGACTGATCCATTGTCATAGACTTGAATGATTTTGTATGGGCCCATCCAATGTGTAGTAAAATTGGCTTTATGATCTCTGAATTTAGAGTCAAAGAGTAAAGCCCAGTCTCCTTCCTTGAACTGTTTCTTCTTGATATGTGCATCATGCCACTGCTTCCTTTGTTTTTGCATGAGGATTGTTGTTTGCTCTGCTTGCTGCCTCATTTCATCCAGCTGGTTCAACTGCTGAATTCTTTCTTGTTGTGCTTGGTTCAAATCAATTTGCAAATCTGCAACCATTTTAAAAGTATGTATTTGAAATTCAATAGGAAGCATTACCTCTTTGCCATACACCAACTGGTATGGTGTAAATCCTGTAGTATTCTTCCACGTAATTCTATAAGCCCAGAGTGCATCTTTGAGCTTCTCTTCCCAATTCTTTTTGTTCATTGCCACAGTTTTAGTGATAATCCCTTCCAAATTTTTGTTTGTGGACTCCACCTGGCCATTGGCCTGTGGATGTTAAGGTGTACTTCTTCTGTGATTGATTTGGTATTTTTCTGTGATGTCGTTCACTAACTTTGAAGTAAATTGAGTACCGTGATCAGTCACTATCTCCCTTGGTACCCCATACCTTACAAAAATCTCTTCAAAAAGGAAGTTTACCACTGTTTGTTTGGTGGCTCTAACTAGTGCTTTTGCTTCAGCCCATTTTGTTACGTAATCAGTACATACTAAGATGTACTTCTTACCATTGGAGGTTGGGTTAATGGGTCCTATAAAGTTTAGAGCCCATTTTTCAAATGGCTCTAGGTGTACTTGGGGCTAAAGTGGCATCTCATCTGTAGCTGTTGGCCTTCCCATTCTTTGGCAGCTATCACAACTCTTCACATACTTCTTGGAATCCTTAAAAATGGATGGCCAGTAGTATCCAAGACTAAGAATTTTGTATGTTGTTCGCTTAGCTGCAAAATGCCCACCACACGGTTCATCATGGCAAGATTTTAAAATATCAATTATCTCATCATTTCTTACACATCGTCTAATAATCATATCATAACCAGTGTAAAATAAATCGCCATTAATCCATGAGTATCGAGCACTTTGTTTGACTAGTCTCTTCTTTTCCTTTGGAGTAAAGTATGGAGGTGTCCTCCCTGTAGACAAATAATTGGCCAAGTCAGCATACCAAGGATTCACTATGGAAATTGCAAATAAATTTTCATCTGGAAAAGAATCTTCAACCGGAACAGTCTCACCTGGATTTTGCAGTCTAGAAAGAAAATCTGCCACCTGATTCTCTTTACCTGGTCTATCTAACACTGTGATGTTAAATTCCTGTAACAATAATAACCATCTGGTAACTCTGCCACTAGTTATTGGTTTATTCATTAAATGTCTAATGGCAGAATGGTCAGTATGTACAAAGACTTCATAACCAGTTATATAATGTCGGAATTTATTCACAACATATATGATGGCGAGTGTTTCCTTTTCTGTGACTGTGTAGTTTAATTCATCAGGTGTTATATTTTTGCTAATGAAATAAATGGCATAATTACAAGATTCCTCTTTTTGGCCTAATGAGGCACCTACCGCAGTGTCAGATGCATCTGTAAAGATATGAAACAGTAGGCTCCAGTTAGGCCCTCTTAAGACTGGTGCGGTTGATAACTTCTTTTTGAGTGTTTCGAATGCTTGCTGGCAATTCTCATTCCAGTTGAAAAGTACGTCTTTTGTTAGAAGCTTAAACAAAGGTAAAGCTATTTTACTAAAATGTTTAATAAACCTTCTGTAATAGCTTGCATACCCAAGGAAACTTCTTACCTCTCTTTGATTCTTTGGAATTGGCAAATCAACTATGATCTGGATTTTTGCTGGATCAACTTTAATGCCTTGAAAAGAAATATAGTGGCCTAATACTATCCCCTCGTTTAACATCATAAAGCACTTTTCATTGCTCAGGGATAGATTAGCTTCGATACATCTTTTCAAAACTCTTTCAAGGTTCTCTAATGCATGTTCAAATGAATTGCTGTACACTGAAAAATCATCCATGTAAACTTCAACACAATCATGAACTAAATCAGCGAAAATAGCTAATACAGCTCTCTGAAATGTAGCTGGAGCATTGCAAAGTCCAAATGGCAAAAAATTATAAGCATAAGTGCCCCAAGGACAAGTGAATTTGGTTTTGTCCTGGTCTTCTAAGGCTATCCTGATCTGGTTGTAGCCACTAAAACCGTCAAGAAAAGAGAATGATGATTTCCCAGCTAATGTGTCTAACACTTGGTCAATAAATGGTAGTGGGAAATAATCTTTGAGCGTTGCTTTGTTCAATTGTCTGTAATCAACACAAATTCACCACTTACCATTTTTCTTGGGCATTATTACCAATGGGGATACCCACTGACTGTCAGAAATAGGATATATAAAATTAACTCTCAACAGTTTTTGCAATTCTTCTCTGACAATATCCTGGAGCATGGGGTTCATTCTTCTCTGTGGTTGCCTCACTGGTTTGATAGTACTATCAGTATAAATATGGTGAGTGCATGTGTCGGGAATCATTTCCTCCAAAATCCCTTATAGAGTCTAGTGAAACAATTATGTCCTCCAAAATCCCTTCAGGAATCACTTTAGACCTATCAGCTAGTTCTAGAACAATCGTTTTGTGTTGCAAATTTATGAGCTGGAGTGTTCTCATGGTTTCAAGAGTCATGACATTTATTGCGGCCCCAAGATCTATTAAAGTGTTTGGAATATGTATGTTGTTAATGATTGTAGTAACTCTGGGGATACCAGGATCAACATACTTTTCCATTGAGACGGTATTTGTCATAAGGCCAACTAAATGTCCTATAACATGAATGGTTTGTGGATCAATCCTTTTCCTAGTGGGCTTCTTAAGGCACATTTCTTTGATTGCTTTAGTATATATGGGAATGCCTTTTATGGCTTGCAATAGAGGAATTTTTATATAGACATTCTTGAGCTCATCTAAAACATCAAACTGTGGTATAGACATTGGAAGTTTCATTTGGACCAATCGGTCTGGAAAAGGTGGATGCAATGGTTGCATTTGTTTATCTTTGGTGTCATCGTTTAGTTTTCTTTGATTTGTCATTTTGTTTTCATTTTCTGTGTTTTCTTCTTGTTTATCAGTTGTTGGAGAATCTTTATGGAGTACCTTACCAGACCTCAAGTTGATATTTTGCAAGGGTAGTGTGGGATATGAGGTTCCCTCTTCTACATTGTAGGCTGGCCTCTCTGCTCTATTATTTGGATTTGGGACAGTTTGAGCAGGTATTTGAGTAGGTCTGGGAGGTTGTGAGTTAGATGGAAATTGCAATTGTGGTGGATTTATTGGTGGAGGAGCAAGCAGTGCTTGTTGAGTAGGTTGAGGTTGAGGTTGGTAAACAACTTGCTGCTGAGGGTACTGCTGATATGATTGAGGATGTGACAAGTATGGCTGATGATATTGTTGATATGGCTGCGAATATGGTTGGTATGATTGAGGATATGTATGATATGATTGAGAGTATTGTTGAGATGGTCTCCATTGTTGCTGTGGGTGATTTTGGTGCTACCATGGCATGGGTACATTCCAAGAATTCTGAGCATACATTTGATCATTTACAGGAAATTGCAAATTCTGATTTGGAAACATACCTTGAGGTGCTGGTCTTGGCTACCATGGTCTCTTTGTGCCCATATAATATACATTTTCCATCTCTGCATTAGCTGCCATATTACAGTTTTGCAAAACCTTAACTTTAGAACAATTAAATATATCATGATTTTCACTACAGAAGGCACAAACTTGGATGTTTCTAATGGGTAGTCTTTTAAGGCATGTTTCTTCCGGCATTTTGGGCAGAAGATAGCAATTATCTGATCTTCATCTTCTTGTTTCTTCTTAGCTTTTAGAGTGTCAATTTGGTTTCCTAAGGTGCTTAACAGATCTGTTTTAAATTCTTCTAACAGATTCCCTATTTCAGCCCTTGTGACACTTGCTGAAGCAGATTTTGTGGCTTTGGATGACAATGTTCTTTTTCCAATTTTAGCTTTGCTCCTTGAATAATTTTCGCATAATTCAGTGATTTCTTCAAAAGTTAAGGTAGAAATGTCACCTTTGCCCATCAAATTAAGATCTTCCATGTATTCCTCTCGGATGCCTTTCAAGAATATTGTGCGAATCAAATCAAGAGGCATAGTTCGGTGTTTGGATTTTTGTAAGTTGTAGACAAACCGTTCTAAGTATTCTTCTAAGGTTTCATCCTCTTGTTGGTTCATTCTAAAGATATCATCTTTGGAATCTTTCGATCTGCAATAAGGTTGATATTTCTTTAGAAATATTCTTCTCATGCCATCCCAATCAGTTATCGCATGTTCACCAAGCCCCATGAACCATCTTAAGGCTGATGCCTTTAATGTCGCTGGGAAGAGTCTAAGCCTATGGGCATCATCTGTGTAGCCATATGTTCGACATACAATGTCAAACTTGAACAAGAATGAGTCTGGGTCTTCTGAAGCCATGCCATAAAAGTTTGGTAGCACGGATGGAGGTATGTTTTTCATTTTTATCTCATCATCTTCTTGTGGTTCTTGAATAGGAAACTTAAAGGTTGACTCTTCTTAATCTCTTCGTCCTTGATTTGGTACTGATCCATCTCCTTCCTCATCCATTTTAATAGGTTCCTCTGTGTCAGTGTCACTTGTTTCAAAGAGAATATTAAAGAAAGATTGTTCGGTCACTGTGCTACTTTCTCCTTGTTTAGAGGATCTAGGAAAGTGTTTCTTCTGCGATTTGTGTGCTAATAAAGTTTGCCTCTCGATGGGAGTAAGTCTTTGCCCTGACTTTTGTTTATCCTCTAATGCTTGTATGGTGACTTCCTCAGCTGGTGTTGTATTTCCTAAAGAGTCTGCTCCTGATGATAGGTTAGTTTTTGGATGGGGGGTTTTTATGAATCTACCTTGATTATCTCTAGATCTAGGCATAAGTGAACATGATTTCTAAATCTATGTTTTTGCTCGTTTTTGTTTATAAAATTTTTCAAATCCTTTAACTACGCCTCCCCAGCAACGACGCCAAAATGTAGTGTCCTATCTAGGGTGCTATATTAGGCTATATTTATTATCGACCATGATAAGTAAACTTCGAGGCATGCGTCTACAATCTATAGACGTAAAGGATTCCTTACTAAGTGTTCGTGATGGTAGGTTACAGAAATTCTTTACGGAAGGTTGAGGTATGCTCCCTATCACCTGGACACTCAGGTCACTCAATTCATCTACCTATTCTAAAAAAACACTGTGTATTACTTAAACCAAGATTTCAATCCCCTTACGAGGATGTTGTGCATAAAAAGTATTCAATGTTTATCATTCATGAAAGATTGAGACATACTGAAATCATAAGCACACTTAAAATTCAAATACATGGGAAACAGGGTTCATGAAGATGCTCTAAAAAGACAACGAAAGATCAGATCCCTTACAGGATACAGTTCAACGATCTCAGCGATGAATCCTTCAAGACACCATCATAAACATCACTCATATGAATTGATAATTAAATCAACGAAAGCATAAACCAAACTCTAATCACTGTGCATACAGAAGTTGCTAATAAAATAAAATGGCAGTATGCCCGTTCCACGCAGGGCCTGTCCGCGTTTCAAAAGTATACTGGACTGCGCTCAAGCAACTATAGAATCAACGCAATAAAAAAATCGTGATTGCAACTGAGTTCTGGTATTAAGTTCAAAAGCTCTGTTTTTCAAAACGATACACAGATAACAACTAACCAACAACACATAACTGTGTTTACATATGTCTTTTAAAAAACTAACACCGTTTACATTTTGGAACGAATGTACATTCGTTATGCGGCTGTTGCCGCTTTTGTTATGGAATAGTTTTTTTTAAGTTGTTTCCATTATGAACCGATTTCAAAAAGGAACAAAACTAAATCGGTTTAGAACCCTATGCCGTTGCTGCTTTTATCGCCAACATGCTGTGTTTTGACCATCATTGACCGTGCATTCAAGAGTGTTGGTTTTGCTGTAGGATAGGTGTTCGTCCATGCTTGTACATTCTATTTTTCGTCCCTACCCTTTGCTTTAGCTTACCTGTCATGCCATATGTCAAACAATAAACCATTTACAGGATGTTGTAACTTCCTGTAGTCTTTTTATCAAAAATCCCTAATTCTTTAACATAAATCTCATAAATCAATTCTAATGCATTTAACAACTATAATACTGTTAACTAATCAATTTCAAGGGGATCTAAGAGATTTATGAAGGAAAAAGGTAGGCAAACGATGTGTTTCAGGAGGAAAAAGGAGGTCATAGAATGGTACCAACAAAGTGTACATTGAGCACCCAGATGGATTCATCCTTGGGAATGATCCAAAACTTGTATGTAGACTCAAAAAGGCTCTCTATGGCCTTAAACAGGCTCCAAGGGCTTGGTATTATCGTTTGGGAAAGTACCTCCATCAACAAGGTTTTTCAAAAGGATCAACAGATAGAAATCTATATATAAAAAATGATAATGATAAATTGCTAATACTTGATGTGTATATTGATGATATCATCTTTGGTATCAATGAAGAAGCCATGAGTCAAAACTTCACATTGGTGATGCAGAAAGAATTTGAAATGTCATTACTTGGTGAGCTCACATATTTTCTTGGTTTGCAAGTCCAACAAAACAAAGACGATATCTTTCTATCACAAACCAAGTACCTCAAGCAGATCTTGAAGAAATATGGGATGGAGGATTCGAAACCAGTATGTACCCCTATGGTAACAGGATGTAGCCTCAGCGCAAATGATGAATTAGTAACAGTGCATCGACTAACCTATAGATCAATCATTGGAAGTCTGCTCTATCTAACAGGTACCCGACCAGACATCATGCATGCAGTTGGAATAGTTGGAAGATTTCAGGCAAATCCAAAGGAAACTCATCTTCAGGCAGTCAAAAGAATTTTCAAGTATCTTCAAGGAACTCAAAATTATGGCTTATGGTATCCTAGAGATACAGATCTCACACTTCATGCATATACAGATGCATATTGGGCAGGAAGCGTGGATGATAGAAAAAGCACTAGTGGTGGTGCATTCTTTATGGGTTCCAGATTAGTATCTTGGTTCAGCAAGAAACAAAGTTCAATTGCATTATCTACAACTAAGGTAGAATATGTGGCTGCTGCATCTTGCTACACACAACTCCTTTGGATGATGTAAACATTGCAAGACATTCAAATCACTTGTACTCCACCTATCTCCATTTTTTGTGATAATACAAGTGTAATCAGTATTTCAAAGAATCTAGTCATGCATTCGAAGACCAAGCACATACCTATCAAATATCATTTTCTCCGAGAACAAGTGCTTGAACAAAAGGTCAAATTGGAGTATGTTCCCTCCAAGGAACAGGTTGCTGATATATTCACCAAACCACTGCCTAGGGAGACATTTGAATATCTCAGATAGAAGCTGGGAGTAGTCGATGCATCATCCTGCTGTTGAAATTATCTGTTTCAGAGAACAGTGGTTGTACGCGAGTTTCATGAAGTGTATCCACGTACATACGCAGGTGTCTGTGGACACAGTCGCGTATATTATGGTTTGAAGACAAACAGTGGGGACAAACTCAGGATGAAAAGAGTCGGATATGGGTTTGACAGAGACCATCTGGCATAGGTTCAGGGGGAGCATATAATTCTAATAATGCATTGTTGGCATTATCTTAGAAGATCTTGGTTCAATTTCACAGCTGTTTTTGTTTCAGATGGATCAGGTGCAGAGGGAGATCATGGTTGCTAGTTTTGATGATGATTGGCAGATGCTAGTTGCTGATGACTATCATAGTCTTGTCTTAAATATTTAGTCTCTATGTCATGTATTTCTTTTATTATCAAGGTCATGTAACGGCCTATGTTGGTTTCCCCACTATGCCTGGGATGAATGATGTAATATTCTTGTTTTATCATGTGTAAAATTTTGGTGTATCCCCACTTGGTTGGGTGGATGAGTCAATATTGGTATATCCTCACTTGGTTGGGAGATGGATGTATGTATGAGTCCTTGGTGATAGGAAGGTCATTGATGATGTATAAAGTCATGTTTCTTCTTGTAGAACATCTTCTTACAGACCTTGACTACAGTTAGGGGGAGCATGGACAGCACAACAGAGCAGATATTTATGTACTTAGGGGGAGCATAACCCTTTTCCCTTGATGACAAAGGGGGAGAATGACTTTGAGTGACTTGGGGTTGCCATCAAGTCCAAAGGGGGAGATTGTTGGCATTATGACACAGGATTGGCGCTATGACAATAAAGGAGTTGAGCATAAGGAAACCAAGAAGAAAAACAAAGGAAACAAAAAGAATTCACCTGGTAGGAAAAATAACAAACATAATGATGGGAAAAATTGCCATACAAAAATATGTGGATCCAGGAAGTCCAATTGTGAAAACACATATCCATGGAGTTGAAATACCAAATACATTAATTGACTTAAGGGCAGCAACAAACATCATGAGCAAACAAACTATGGAGCAGCTCAAGCTTCCTAATCTTCTTTACACACCTACCTTACTACAACTAGCAGATAGATCAATAATCAAACCAGATGGTGTGTTAGAAGATATTTCAGTATCCTTAGATTCTTGGGAATATCCTATTGATTTCATGATCTTAACTCCCAAGAATAATCTAGGAGGACATCACTCATATTAGGAAGACCTTGGCTGGCCACAATTGATGCTTTTATTAGCTGCATATCTGGTGACATGTATATTTATGATGGCAATTCAACAAAAAAATTAACTCTATATCCTCCAACAAAAGCAATCACAGAAATAGATGACAAAGAATGGATTGATGATGAAGATGATATTCAACCTCTCTTTACTATTTCAGATATTAGTGAAGATAGTCAAATTTTAAATACATTGGAAAATTTTGAATCATCTTCAAAATATGACCATCAACAATTTCAAGAAAAATCTAATGTTGAATATTTGTCATCTAGGTATATGTCTCTCTATTCTATGGAAGAGTTTGGTAGCTCTACAATTGAAATTTTTCCAGGTAGGACTTTGAACATAAACAAAAACTTGGAGAAACTACAACAAGAAGAGATAACCAAATCATTACAAAAACATTCTACTGCATTTGCATGGGAATGCACCAACATGAAAGGTATTGATCCTAAGACTTGTATCCATCACATCTATATTGAGGAAAATTGTAGACCTATCAAACAACCTTAGAGAAGGATGAATCCAAATCTTAGAGAGATTGTGAAAGAAGAGCTCCAAAAATTACTGAATGTAAACTTCATTTACCCAATTTCAGATAGCCAATGGGTTTCTCCTTTGGTAATTGTGCCTAAAAAGAATGGTAAATGGACGGTGTGCATTGATTACTGAGAATTGAATAAAGCAATCCTTAAAGATCATTTTCCTTGCCTTTTATAGATCAAGTGTTAGATACATTAGCAAGTAAGAAGTATTTCTCATTCTTGGATGGTTTTAGTGGTTATAATCAAATTTAGGTAGCACCTGAAGATCAAGATAAAAACACATTTACTTGTCCATGGGGAACTTATGCCTACCGAGTACTTCCTTTTGGGTTATGTAATGCACCTGAAAAATTCCAAAGAGCAGTACTAGGAATTTTTTTTAATCTAATACATGATTGTGTAGAAGTATATATGGATGATTTTACAGTCTATGGGAATACATTTGAAGAAGCTCTGGAAAATTTGGAAAAAGTTCTTAAAAGATGTAAAGAAACAAACCTTTCACTAAGCCATGAAAAATGTTTTATGATGTTTACATAAGGTATTGTTTTAGGACATCACATTTTAGGAGATGGGATTAAAGTTGACAAATCTAAAGTTGGAGTCATCTCTAAATTATCAATTCCAAATTGCCAAAAGGATGTTAGAATTTTTATAGGATTTACAGGATACCATAGAAGGTTTATAGAAAATTTCACTAAAATAGCATCCCCACTCTTCAAATTGATTACCAAAGATTGTGAATTCAACTGGAATTCTGATTGCCAGTTGGCATTTGCAACCTTAAAAACAAAAATTTCTGAAGCACCCATTTTAAGAGGCCCAAATTGGGAACTCCATTTCCATATTTCAGCAGATGCTTCAGATACAGCTCTAGGAGCTGCATTGGGACACAAATATTTGATTCCTTATGCGATTTACTATACAAGTAAGAATTTGAATCCCACTGAGTTAAGTTATACTATGACTGAAAAGGAATTTTTAGTTGTTTTTCATGCAATTAACAAGTTCAGACACTATATAATAGGCCACGAAACCTTTGCTCATATATATCACTCTGCAATTAGATATCTAATGAGTAAACCTATTACTAATGGCAGAGTTACAAGATGGCTTTTACTTTTGCAAGAATATTACTGTGCTAGATAGACCTGGAAAACAAAACATAGTTGTTGATTTCTTGTCCAGGATTCAGAATATCAAAGAAGATTCTCCGGTTGAAGATAAGTTTCCTGATGAATATCTTTTTGCAGTAACTATTCAAACTCCTTGGTTTGCAGATATTGCTAACTATTTAGTCACAAGAAAGTTACCTTCACATTTGTTTCCTAGAGAGAAAAGAAAAATTATTCAGGAAAGTGCAAGATATTCATGGATCACTAACGAATTGTATAAAACAGGCCCAAATCTTATGATCAGAAGGTGTGTCAGGGAAGATGAAATTCCCAAGATTCTTAAGGCATGTCATGATGAGCCGTGTGGTGGAAACTTTGCTGACAAGAGGACAACCTATAAAATCCTTTCTTTAGGATATTATTGGCCATCCATCTTCAAAGATGCTAAAGAATATGTCAGGAGATGTGACAGCTGCCAAAGGGTAGGGAAACCTGCTCCTTCAAATGAAATGCCATTACAAATTCAGGTACTCATTGAACCTTTTGAAAAATGGGCCTTAGATTTTTTTGGGCCAATTAATTCTCCATCTAAGCAGAAGAAGTATATATTGGGATGAACTGATTATGTCATTAAATGGGTAGAAGCCAAAGCATTATCTTTTGTTAATGAAAAAGCTGTAGTGAGTTTTCTTTTTGAGGACATCTTTACTCATTTTGGTGTTCCAAGAGAAATTGTGACAGATCAGGGATCTCAATTTATATCTAACATGGTGGAAGGGCTTGTGGAAGAATATAAGATCAAACATAGGAAATCTAATCCTTATCATCCTCAAGCAAATGGTCAAGTGGAATCTACAGATAAAGTGATTGAAGGAATCCTCACCAAGACTGTGCATCTACATAGAAGAAATTGGGATGAAAGGCTCCCTGAAGCCTTATGGGCCTATAGAACTACATGGAGGAACACAATGGGACATACACCCTATGAACTTGTTTATGGGAAACAAGTCTTGTTCCTATAAAGTTCCAAATCAGAACTTTCAAGATGGTAGTCCAACTGGGACTAGATTTATTAGAGGCACAAAAGCATAGGCTGGAGCAATTAAATGAACTTGATGAAATCAGGCAAGAGGCAGTCCAAAGGACTAGTATAGTCCAACAACAGAGGGCTAAATGGCATGACAAATATATCAAAGACAAGAGGTTTCAAGTGGGAGATTGGGCACTGTTATTTGATTCAAAGTTCAAGGATTTTTAAGGGAAGTTTCAAACTCATTGGCTTGGGCCATATGAGATTGAAAAAGTATTTAGTAATGGAGCAGTGAGCATAAGAACAATAAATGAAAGTAAAACTCCTCTTCTTGTGAATGGTCATAGATTAGAGATATATCATAAACCAATTTCAAAAGAGGAGTTCATTAAGATTTTCCAAGACAATTCTGAAATGAAGCTAGTGAAGAAGAATTCTTCTTCTCCACTAACTTAGTCTTTATTTTTCCTACGAACAAAAAAAAAGTATAATAAAACAAATAAAAAAAATAAATTGCATAAGGTTGAAAACCAATCATTGATTGGCATGCTTATACAGAAGATACAGGGTGAAAATCAGAGGTTTCTGACACCCTATATTTTCCATTTTCTTTCTGTAATAAGTAGTGACAAAAAGATATAGTCACTCTGCAGTTTAGATTTTGCAAATTCATGATCTCATCTCACCTCACTCCATTTTATTTTTGCAATTTCACTTCATCTCATTGTCATATTCCATCAATAAATTTTTCAGTTTTCCTTTTACAATTTTCATTCCATTTTCATTTCATTTATCATCTTGTCTTATATCTCATTTCATTTCATTCACATAACCACTTCCATTTCATTCAGATCCATAAGCCATATTTCACTTTCTTTTTCACGTTCTGCAGCTAATCTGATTTTGCAGCTACAATTTGTTTATCAGTTCAGGCACAAGTGTACAACTCATAATAAAATCATGTATGCAGGGAATTGAAATAAAAATCAATTTTTGAAGACCAATCATGCTCAAAGTACCTGTGGATCAACATAAAAATTAGCAAGCAAAAGGTAAAGGTTCCAAAGGTAAATACAAAGATTTATTTCAAAAAGCAATTTGAAAACATAAGTTTGCATAGTATGTATAATCACATGTCTCCTTAATTAACCATCATTTGATTTAATCGCCACTACATCTCCGCCATATCTTCCATCTTCAATGAAAAACAGTCTCAATGATTCTTTCATGACAAATCTCCGCTTCAAACTCCATAACCTGTACTTAAATGGTCCTCCACAACTCCACCTATTAACAGTCAAGATGACGATGTGACCTACCTATCTACGACTCTCTAAACCCTTATTGTCTATTTATTACACGCAAACCCTTAAGTTTATCTCTTCTATTACACGCAGTCATTTTCATATACACAATGTTTCCATTTTTCATATACACACAGTCTTCCCATTTTCATATATACGCAGTCATTCCATTTCCATACACACAGTCATTCCATTTCTTAATAGCACTCGTTTTATAGGCAGTAAGAGTAATTTTGAAGGTTAACTAAAAATAGGGGATATGGGGTTTATTGTTAGGACAAAACTTGTAGGGGTATCCTCAGCTTAAAGGGTTGCTATAGAAGGCCAGATGGTTAAATTTTATTGAGAAATTTGACGGCTACCACAAGGAAATTACCAAGTCTTTTGCAAGGTCATTTGATGGCACAAAAGTGGAGATAGGAGATATTAAATTTGCAGTCATAGAATCCGTCAAGAAGAAGCAACAGAGCTGCCGAGACAAGGAGAAAGATGGTTTAAAAACAAGGAATTTCATGGTGAATCTTGGAAGGTGATCCTTAGAAACCCAGGTATGGATGTTACAGTATTTAGAAAGGG
Organism: Pinus tabuliformis; assembly: GCA_031772625.1. NCBI lineage: Eukaryota > Viridiplantae > Streptophyta > Pinopsida > Pinales > Pinaceae > Pinus > Pinus tabuliformis. The sequence continues at coordinate 710,508,933 of CM062819.1, read as the reverse complement.
AA